>PVJH01026278.1:0-30278 GCA_004026705.1 Nesogale talazaci | reverse complement strand
GAAGTAAATAACTAAAGTAACATTATTAAGTAATGGAAAATACCACATTAGAAGGCACAGAAGAAGGTGAACGTTTGCAGAATTTAAAATATTTATAACACATAAAATAAAGATTAAATTTTAAAAGAGTTCAGCCCAGCTTGCCCCTGAATCCTGCCAACCCACTTCCTCCGGGCGGGGCCGGGGCGCCACCCCCACCCCCCACTCCCCCCCGCGGGGAGAGCTCCAGGTAACTGCAAGCGGAGCGGCAGCGTGGCCCGCAGGATGCAGAGATTGTGGCGGGTAATGGCGCGCCTGCTCATATGCTACACAACTAACGCCCTCCCCAAGGAGTACACACTCACCAGGCCCGCAATCTCAGCGCGCAGAGCTCGGCTGATGGGCACGCATGAACCTGAACCTGTGGGATACGGCGGGATCGCCTCCACACACTCTCCTACCCTCAAGTCCAACCTCTTTGTCATCTGCTTCTCCATTGTCAATCCACCTTCCTGAGGCACAAGTGGCATCCGGAGGTGTGCCTCCATTGCCTCGACGTGCCCATCCTCTTGGTGGGCCCCAAGGAGGACCTGAGGGCCCCAAACCTGAGACCTTAGGGCGCCTCAAGGAGCAAGGCCAAGTGCCCATCACCCCGCAGCAGGGCCAGGCACTGGCTAAGCACATCCACACGGGGAGCTACCTCGAGTGCTCGGTCTGCAGCAGGAGCGGTCAAGCAGGTGTGCTCAACCCCACGACTGTCATCCTCCTCTTGTGACCCTGGCACTCAGCTTGTGGGCTGCCCCTGCCCCCCTTGGGGGCACTTGTGCTTTGGTGCCTTAAGGACTAATTCTGGCAACCTTTGCCAAGGGGCTGAGTCCCATTTCTCTCTGAATGCCTTTCTCATGCAGGAAACTGGCAGGGAAGGGGGCTTGGGGCCTGCCCCACTGCACTTGGGAACAACAGGTGTTCTCCTGAGTTCTCCCAGGTCACAGCTCTATCCCTTCCTAAGGGACCAGTCTCATCCTCACTCCCCAATTCAGCCAGCTTTTCCAACCAAGTGTTGCTGCCTATATGTGGTGCCTCAGGTTAAGGGCCTCTCAGCCATCCCTAACACCTGTCTTCACTGCACTTGGAATTTCCTCTTTGCTCCTCTATGGAAAACTGCGCCTGAGGAGAAGAATGTGCCTAACCTGGCCCCATGTGCCTTGGCCTCATGCATCTGCCAACTGACCAGGTCCCTGTGCTTCTCTGGGCCTTCCCTGCCCCCACAGCATCAATAAAACCTCCTGTCTCCAGAAAGGAAAAAAAAAAAGAGTTCCAAGAAGTCACTAAACAAATTCATTTTACTTAATATTTGTGTATGATATAAAGCAATATTTATTGCCATTGAGTTGATTTTTCACTCACAGTGACCATATATTTTAATTATATTATGCTGCTGCTAAGAAAATTAACATAGTCTTCAGAGATCAATATGACAATTTAAAAATATAAATTTATATATCCTTTGATTCATCAATTTTACTTCCAAGAATCTATTCCCAGAAATAATTACATGTATAGCACATCTGTCAGCACTACATGTAAACAAGTAACAAGAACAGAAATGTAAATGCCTTAGTCAAACCATTCTATGGATAATTATGTCCAACTGAATAGTACATCCAGTGTAAATACCCGGAGGCTTAATGATGCAATGATTAAGAATGAGGCTACGAATCACAAAGTGTGCAGTTTGAAACTTTCCAGAAGTTCCCCAGGAAAAAACCTGGTGGTTTGCTTTTGAAATTTGTATGGGCCCAAATACCCTATATTGCAGACTTATTCTCCTCTCTAGGGTCACTATGGTTCAGAATTCATTTAGCAGTACCTAACAAGTGCAGATAGGCTAGCATGAAAAGAATCTCAAGATGAACAGATGAATAAAATAAAACATGTTGTAAAAAAAAATCATGGTTACTTACTGATTTATTTAGAAGAGAACCCAAGGGCCTGCTCAAAGGGCCTCTTGCTGATCAAATGTAAACAATTTAAGATTAGAAAAAAAATTAGATAATGAAGAAAATGACTGTACAATAATAATACAGCAAGGGGAACTGGTGATGGTTCTTTACAGCAGTGATGCCAGAGAAATGATAGGATTAGAAGTTTCCCATCTAGCACAATCATATGTATAATTGATTCTGCAAAGAAAGCTAAAAACAGAAAGCCAGAGGTTGATATGGACAAGGATAATGGAATCTGAACAGAACACAGGGCATATACTCATTGATACCCGAAGAAAATAGCTTCCAAATGGAGATGCTTCGCTAATGCCACCTCCAACCAATAATGCAAAACACTAACACGCTACGACCCTTAGGAGCCCTGGTGGCACAATGGCAAAGCAACTGCCTGCTAATCAAGAGGTTGGAGGTTCGAACTCACCAGCCCCTCCGTGAGGGAAAGAGGTGGCAGTCCACTTTTGGAAAGACCCACCGCTTTAGAAACCCAACATGGAAATTCTGTGCCCTCCTGGGTTACTGGAAGTCAGAGTTGGCACAATAGCAATATGTTTTTCATATGTCTTTGTTGGGCATTGTAGGCGAAAACATGCTTGAAACAGTTGATGTAGGGGTTGTTATAAGAGCTGTGAGAGCCCCCAAGTAAAATGATTTATTAAAATGAAAAACCTTTTTTACAAACCTTCCCAGTGTCCAAGTAACAGGGAGTGCATGGGAAGCAAAGGCTGACCATCTGTAAGTTGGACGAGAGGAGCACAAGTGGAAAACACCCAAACATCTGAGATAAAAGTAAACCGTTCAAATAAGTAGGGTCTCTAGGAATTATCTCACCGCCACCGCGTCGACCCCAATGCACAGGAGCTCTAAAGGGCTGGTGGAACTGTCCCTGGGAGTTCCTGAGAAGGGAATCTTGCAGGAGGGAGAAGCTTCGTCTTTCTCCCACCTGGAGTGGTGGGTGGTTTTGAACTGAATGATTGACCTTTCATTCAGCAGCCCCATGTGTAACAAATATGCCACCAGAGAGTCTATCTTTAGGTCGAAACTTTATTATAAGGACATTGGTTCTAAGCAGGGCGTAATATGCATGTATTGGCATTCAGGGGGGAAAAAACCACCTAAAGACAGTACGGAGGCTGGAGCAAGAAGAGGGTCTGTCAACTTTGCATTGCCTCTCATACTGTTCGCTTTTATCCTCAAGGTTTCATTTACAGCTCTCCTAACTCTACTTGCTTCAACCATTATTAAAAAGAAAGATGGAGATCTATAATTGTTAAAAACATGATTAGGAGCCTGATACTTGCCTTCTACCACAATATAAAAGTTATTCTTCAATGCCCTGTCTTCTCACATTGATCTAAGCTCCAGCTGCTATCTACCGACAAAGTACAATTCCTTTTCTCAAGCAAAGTCACCCAAATTATCATCACACCCATCTCCTACAAAAGATCCCCACGTTGGAAAAATGGTACCTCCACCCACACTTCATGAATCAGAATCTTTAAGGGTGAAACCCAGGAATCTGGGTTTTTCTCCACCAATAAATCTGAGGTCACTGAGACTATTATACAGTGTGAAACCAAGGTTTACCACTCTCTTTCTGTTATCTGCACATTTGACAAAAAAAAAAAAAAAATCGAGCTGCTCCTTATCCCACTAAAGTACAAAAATCAGGGTATAAAAGATACCAAAAATTGTAAAATCTTTATTCTTAATGTTACATAATTAAAATATAAAGAACAAAACAATTACATTAGTTCTCTAAGAAGAAAATCCTTTAAAAGCATAAATCTGATGTATGAAAAAAAGAATGATTTTAATGACATGAAATCACAAAATGTGTAGTAGTATACATTATTTTTGTTAACCATAGAGTCAAAAATGTTAGCTGGCACTACAGTTGAAAAATTGGGAAGTCGAGTAAGTGTGTGGAGGTGAAGTGGAGATGGAGGTGGGGGGGGGGAGGGGCAATGTTATCAGAGTATGGGTAATAGCTCTGCTCATTAGAAGGGAGGTACAAGACAGAGTCATGCATTTAGCCACTGTAGTCTACTTTGATCTACTTTGGGGCTAGTAAAGAACTGAGATAAGCGCCTCTTGTTCTGCTAACCCTTTCCTTCGCTGCATTAAAACATGATCTCTGGCTAACTTTCTAGGTCTCTTACCCTGGAAATCTGATTGAAGATATTAACTCTACTGCCCAAAAAAACATTCATAGTCAAAAATGATCCCTATTGGGCAAACTGCATCTGAATTAAGAAAAACTATGAAAGCTTAATGTCCACCTTATTTTGGGATTCAGTTTCCTACCTCTGGTTATGTTAGTTTGGGCAGGTATTGTGTCTAAAGAAATTTGTGCATTTCCTCTGGATTTTCTAATTCATAGTACAGTTCTTCGTAGTATTTTTATCCTTTTTATTTCAATTAGTTATACCTTATCTATTTTCTATTTTTATGTTATTTGCACCCTCTCCTTTGTTGAATTTTTCCCATTTTTGTCAATTGTATTACTCTCTCAAAGAAGCAAGTTCTAGTCTGGTTGATTCTCTTGTTTTCTTTCTGCTCTGGCCTTTTTTATTTCCTTTCTTCAGGCATCTGTTGCCTTTTTCTCCTTCCAACTTGCTGGAGATGTTGGATTAAGGTGTTGTTTTTAATTCTTCATTTTTGAAGTGTATATTTATAAAAACATGTATACATGAGCACTGCTTTTGCTGTGTTCTAAAGAACTTGGTATGTAGTATTTTCATTCTCATTGATTCAGAAGTTGTTATTTTTCATTTTTTAAATTTCTTTTATTACCCAGTAGATTTTAAGCAAGGCATTATTCAATTTCCATTAACTTTATTATGTCTTTAAATTCCTACTGTGGATTGATAATTTTATAACATTGTGATCTATCTGAAGAGGCTTTCTAGTATTTCAATGCTTTTAAATTAATGTGGCTTCTTTTCAGGCTTAAAATAGAACATATGTGAAGAATTTTTCATGAGAATGAGAATGTACACTGTGCTACTATTGAGTGGAATGTTCAGTGTATGTCTATGAAATGAACTTGGTTGATTATGTTGCTCAGATCTAATGTATTTTTGCTGAGTTTCTTTCTAATTGTTCTGTTCTTCAACAAAACGGGTATATTAAGGAATCTTATTATTATAGAATTGTCTGTTTCTCTTTTTAGTTCTCTTAAAGTTTGATTTATGTACTTGAGGGCTCTTTCTTGAGTGGACAGATATTTATTATGATTATGTCTTATTATGAATTCATCCTTTATCTTTATATAATGTCACTTTGTCTCTATTGCTGCTATTTTTTGGTTTATGCCTTAACATTTATTTTATCACAATTTAATACTGAACTTCAACTCCTTTTTGGTTGCCATTTGCTTGGTAATTTATTTACTTTAAATTTAAATCTTTTATTAATAGCTAAGGTATCTTTACAGACTACATTATATACATACATATGTATCTTTATACACACATAAAATATATGTACACATTTACATAGATATACTTTTTTCTTATACATTTTGCTATTCTCAACTAGTATATTTAATCTATTTACACTCAGTGTATCTGTTGATAGGTATGAATATATTGCTGTCATTTTCCTGTGCTAATTTTTGTGTTGTCTTTTCAAGTTTAAGACAGTCATTCTGTCTTGATATCATCTTGACTTTCTCTCTGTTTGGCAGTATGCCATTTTTTTTTTTCTCTTTTGCCTTGAGTTGTCATTTACCTATTGATGTCTCTGATTCCCTACTTCCAGTATTGCAAATTTATTTCATTTTATTTTATCCCACTTTTAAGCTTTTACTGTGCATCACCTGGAAGACTACATTTCAGATCATCAATTTTGTGCTCAGATACTTAAACTTATCGAGCCTTCCAGTAGCTGACCTTGCCCACCTCCTACCCATTTCCTCATCATCTGCTTGTAGAAGAGTTACGCCACTTATTCCATGTTTTACCTTGTATGTTTACTGCTCCTACTACTCACTGCCATTGCGTCCGGTCTCACTCACAGCCGTCCTACAGGACAGAGCAAAACTGCCCCTTTTGGGTTTCTGAGACTATAAATCATTACAAGAAAAGAAAGTCTCATTTTTCACCTCTTATATTCCTAGGCTTCCCAAAATCATGATGTTCAATGTAAGTACACATCATCCTTGCCTTGGCCTCATTTTAATGGAAATATTTCCATCATTTCATTATTAAGTTTTTTATTAATTTTTTAAAACTTTATAATGTTTAATTAGCTCCTTCTATTCTAGTTTTATGAATTGCTTGAATACTACATATAATTGTTGAAATAAATTTAGTTAAACAAGACCATCATTGTAGTTCTGAAATAATTATCCCCAGTCAGTGTCAGTTGGAAATTATATATTAAAAAAAAAAAAACCCTTCACTCCCATCAAGTCAATGAAAACTCACAGCAAACTTATAGGACAGAGTAGAACTGCCCTGCCCCTGTGAGTTGCCAAAACTATAACTGTTTAAGAAAGTAGAGAAAAGCCCCCTCCCCCAACTCAGGACCAATAATGAGAGTAGGGAAAACAGGAGGGGAAGGGGAAGTTGGGGAGAGAGGGGCTGATCACAGTGATCGACAAAGAACCCCCTCCCAGAGGGACGAATAATAGAAATATGGGAAAAGAGAAAGAGCAGTCAGTGCAACACATGAGAAAAATAATAATTAATAAATTATCAAGGGTTGGGAGAGGGGAGGGAATGAGTTGATACCAAGGACTCAAGTAGAAAGAAATTGTTTTGAAAATGATGATGGTAACATGTGCAATGGTGCTTGACACAATGAATATATGTATGGATTGTGATAAAAGCTGTTAGAGTCTCCCATAAAATGATTTAAAAAAAATAAAAAGCTGTATTTTTCTCTAGTGGAGTATCCAGTGGTTTCGAACAGCCAACCTTGCAGTTAACAACCCAACACATAATTACTATAATACCAGGGCTTCAATTATGTCCAAATAAACTTAAATAAAAAATCAAATATTGACTGAGCCCCGGTGGCATAGTGGTTGAGTGTGGGACTGCGGCCCATTGGCGTGGCGGTTCAAATCCAGCAGCAGCTTCTGGGAGCAAGACTGGGTAGCTCCCATGACCACCAGAGGATAGTGATGCCCCCCAAAAAATCAATATTAAAAAAAATTAAAAAGCAAACATAACTAAAGAGATTCAAGAATGTTAATTGGTAAAAATAATGAATAATAGAGGTTTTTATATCAGATAGTAAAAGCTGAGCTTTACAAACCCTCCCTACAAAACAATAATTAAAAAATCTAACTATGAAATGTGAAATCCCAACAAAAGGCATAAAATACAAGTTTTATAGTAATGCATCCTATTGGATGAGCACACCAGATTTTCTCCATTTTCTAAACTACAAATAAAAAATTCCAAGGAAATGAGCCTAACATTGGCCTTTACAGAACTACTTTGACTTCCATATAATATTTACATTTTACTATTCGTGTTTAAATTAAAAGTATCCAAAAAGTAATATCACTCATATTTTGATGACTATGCATTATCTCAACTATAGCACTATAGAATATTGCAGAAACACATTAAAAGAGTACAAATGTTAACAGTAGATTTAATTCATTGAAAAGCAGTGGGAGTCCTCTCTAAGAGGAGACAAAATTACCTTCATGGACTGTAATGCCACAGTTGTCACACTGGATTATTTCATCAGCATCCTCACTATTATCGCCAAGACAAACACAGCAAATCAGAATGTGATCCATTTTTTGAGAACTCCAATTTTGACTCTTCTCAAGAATCAGCGAGTCCTAATATTAAAATAAAAACATATACAAGAAAATCACGTTTAAATTAGGAAACAATTTCAATACAATCTTACTTCAACATGTTATAATTTTCTAAAATCATGCCATATTCTTTATTTACTTAATAATTCAAATATGAATATTTAAGAAGTATACCTCTTTGCGCAGACCCTTAAAAACACCCTCTCTCAAATACTTTACTTCTCCAATCCCATCTTCTCTTCTAGTAAATGAAAAAGAGACTTTCAACTATCTCTTCACTTGCTTTGTCATTATGAATTATGGTCTGACTCCTTAAAAGTAGAAGAAAAATTACCCAGCAAGTAACTACTAAGCTTATATACGCATTTAAGAAGTAGAAGGTATAGTCTCGGCTCTTTGGGAGCTTATAATACTGCCTACAGAGACAAGACACACACATATAAAACAGGAAGAAATAAATTCCAAGATAACAGAGAAAGCAGTATGTATGTGATGGCATACTATATATTCTATAATCCTTAAGTGCTAGCGAATTCTATAGTAATCAATTTTTAAATGATAGACCCATGAAAGCCTATATAGGAATACCTGCAGGTAAGGGTAGAGAAAACCATCTTATTTTCTTACAAAAATCTAGATTGTTTGTTTGCCAGGAGAGTTCAAAAGAGTTAGTCTATTTGGCAGAATTGCTATATTTATCTCGATATATCTTTCATAAATGATAACAAAAACATCTAGGTCATTATAATATGAAGAAGGATGAATAGAAAAGATTTTAATTAAAGGTTCAAGGAAGAAGTTTGCTTATTCTAATTAAACTTTCTTCATTATAGATTTATATTTAAATGATATATTGAACTTTAGGTGACATAAGATAATGATTCTTGCTATGTTGAATATATTATACTTAATATTACATATAATAAAAGCTGTCACGGATCTAAATTTCATTTAAGAATCTAATATTCAGAAATAAAGTTAATAAATTAATTTCACAACATTTTGTTTTACAAGAGTATTTTTTCTACTTTTAAAACTCAACCAAGGGCTGAGCCCCAGTGGCGTAGTGGTTATGCGCAGGACAGCGGCCCACTGGGATGAAGGTTCGATACCAGCTCCACGGAGCAACGGCTGGGCCTCCTACTCCCACCACCTGAGGGCAGTGATGCCCCCCCCAAAAAAAAACTCAACCAATATTTAAAGGTAACATTTAGTCATTTGTTAGAAATTTGAAAGACATTGGAATGCTACAATTAATAAAATTTCAAAATATTTTTAAAACATGCATTCAAAATTGCAGCTGACTTTTAAAACAAATCAGAAAAAAATGCAAAGTGAACAAGAAATGTTATTTCTCACGAGAATTCTAGTCCTTTAATTGTGTTATACTGTTCTCTTCACTTGTAGGTAAACTAAAATAGTTTAGGGGCTTTCGACACCAGCAGCAAATAAAACTGAGAACTTCCGAAAGATAAAATGCTTATCTTAGGTTTTATACAGCTTCAGTATAGCAAACAAGACAGACGTTTGCCAGATTTTCATACACTAACTCTTCTTCAACTTTAACACAATTTGACTGGAGGTCCAGCACTCTTGGGTTCCTTTCCCGTTCTTGCTGCAAGGCTGTTAAACCAGAGGCTGCAGCAGGACCCTCTGTAGGATAGAGATGATGAAACAGCACCTACCTCGTGACGTCTTGTGAGGATTAACAGTAAAATGTGTGGAAAGAATATTCCTGGCATACACCAGAGTAATACAAGCGCCATTTTTCTACATTTCTTGCAGGTGGCCCAAGAAGAAAACGATGAGCACACCACAATATTATCCTGGGAAATTATACTTCAAATGTTTTCCCCATGTAAGTCCTCAAAATACTTTTCTTAGAAACCACACATAAGTTTAAAAAATAAAAATCAATATACAGAAATGCCTAAAAACCGGTTTCATGATGGAGAGATCCCTCTGATTTACAAGATCTGTCGTATATTTCTCTGGTGAAATTATAACTAGTCAGCCTTTGCAAAAAGATTTACTCAGTGATTAAGAATTTTACCAAAAAAAAAGAAAAGAAAGAATTTGACCAGTGAGAAAAACTAAGAAATAATGGATAGACCTAATTCTTGCTATTTTCTTGTTCTTGCTTTCTCAGAAAAGGTACTTGCCTAAATTATATCTCTGTACCATTTATCCCTATCTTACAACTTAGAGGAAGAGAAAAGAAAACAAAATTAACTGACATTTCTGGTCTTATGATCTGATCATTTGAAACTGTTAAGAGAAATGCAAATATAAAAAAAGCAAGGGGAAAAACATCAAGAAAACTAAAGGATTAAAAATTTTATTCTAATCAATGTGAGGCTGATATTTCTTAGGCAACGTTTCAATAAGAGTATCTGAATATGTCATCCTTTTAAAAAAATTATCATCTAAATTCTCCTTAGTACATCAAACATGGGCTTAAGCTAAAGTAACCAGATTTTAAGCAGGACACCATTGACAGGGGTGGGGTGGGGGTGAGGGTTCCTTGATTAAAAATTTGGTCCATATGGAGCAACAAAAATTTTCATCGAACACAAAAATAGTATTGTAATATATTTCTTTTAATTTTAAAACACCATGGAACGTTGTTAAATTGTTAAAAAGCGGGACATCTGGTCACTTTAGCTTAAGCACACTTGTGATCAGAAAGTAAAAATCTACTATGAAAAATAAAATACTGCAAGCCTCCAGTGTGTCTGGGTCTGGAGTGACCCTGTACATTCCTACAGTGCTTGCAAGAACAGTTTTGAAATGGTTTGAGGCCTTGTTCTGCACCATTTCCAGAGCGAGGTTATAGAAATTTCAGACAAGCAAGGAAAGAAAAAATAAATAAAAATAAAAGAAAATATAAAAACCTGCTATTTCTAAGGTTTTATTTCATCTTTTAAGTTACTGGAGAAAATACGGAAGCTAAAATTTAACTTTAAAACTATGGTTTAAACACAAAAATGAGAAATTAGGAAAGTGGGTTCTGAATGGCAAAAGAGCACCCACTAAAAATTAACTTTATTTTTATTACCCTAATTCAACTGCAGGAAGAGTAGATATGGCACTATAAAGTGGTCCTGGTGGCCTAGTGGATTAGGTGTTGGGCTGTTCACCATAAGGTCGTTGGTTCAAAACTACCAGTCACTCCAAGGGAGAAAGATGGAGGTTTCTGCTCCCGCAAAGATTTATAGCCTGGAAAACACAAAGGGGCCATTCCACTCTGTCCCAAGGGTTCAGTCAAAGTCAGAATTGATTCATGGACATCAAGTTTTATATTGGTTTGAAATGTGATTTTATAGTAATATATATAGTAATAGATTATACATCAAGTTCTTTTCATTGTTACCTGGGATAAAAAATGTACCACAAAATAACAGATATTATCCAATGTTCTTCGTGGTCCTATTATATGTTTAATCTATATAAAGAATTTTAAATCATATATATAACAAGATAAAGTTTAAGTTAATTGCAGAAATGTCATACAAAACCACTTTGAAGTATCAAGAATTATAATTAATTTTTGTAGAGTGTTACAAAAAGATTATTTTTTAGAATTACAAGCAATTTTTATTTTAAAATATGTGTAAAATATTCTATTAATAAAACAGAATCCCTACAGAAAAATGGCCTTTTATAAACATTAGCAAAAAAGTTACATTTTAATTGGCAAAAATTGGAGGTGTTGGCCATTTTGTAATATTTTCATTCAAGGCTGTAATTTCAAAATCTGGAAAATGGAGCCATTCTCTGAAAATGCTACACTGTCACTCCCAAAATAAATTCATCTCAGAAAATTTTAAAAACAAGATAATTTAGCAAAAGTATCAAGATAAAATGTTGGAAAAGAAAAAACAAAAACAAAAATCAGAACTATATTCCAAGGAAATTATGTCAAAAAGCCATTGCAAAGGCAGGGACCCATGCTTAGAAAATAGAAGCTATCAAGTATTCGATTGTAAATAGCACCAGACACCCACAAGGTCAAGGCTAATTTCATACTACTGCTACTATAATAATAATATCCTAAGATGGTATTTGTTTTCGTGAAGAGTTTTTCCTTACACAGTGGGTACACAGTGGAGAAACTACATGGTGTAATGGTATCACAGTATGCATCTACAGTGCGATTTCTGAAATAACCCGCCTGAAACAGTATTTGAGGCCATCAATATTGTGTAAGTCCTACAATCAAGAAGTTTTCACTAAAAAAAATTATAAAAGCACCTACTTTAACTTAAAAACATAAAAATTTCTCCTATGAAACTATATAGTTGTGATAGTTTCAGGGCATCATTAACCTAAAATAATACCCCAAATTATGTCCCTTCAAAAATGTTTCATATAGTTGCCATGAAAAAAAGTCTGCTTATAAACTAAGTAAGTTACATTTCTGTTCTAGAGCCATATTAGGACCATTTTAGAGCCATATTGTCAGCTACCTCTATTATAAAGCAATAAAATTTCAAATTTATACTTAAACCAAGAAGACACAATAGTTTGTCCAAAAAACAACAAGAATTAAATGTTGTCTTCACAACTTTTTAAATCCATTTCTTGAACAGAAATGCACTCCTTTTTTAATTGAAATTTAATGTCTAGCTTTAAGAAGCATAATTTAGGTAGAACTAGAAACATCAAAAAAATCATCAGGGCGGCTGAACCCTGGTGGCGTAGTAGTTATGCGCGGGACTGCAGCCCACTGGGATGGGGGTTCAATTCCAGATCCACAGAAGCAAAGACTGGGCCTCCTACTCCCACCACCAGAGGGCAGTGATGCCCCCCCAAAAAAAAAATCATCAGGGCTTGAATTATAGAGTATTGGGCATAAAATCATTAAACTTTTAGCCAAAATAATATTCTAATGAAAACTACCAATAAGCTCTTGTACACAAATGCACAGAACAGAGCAAAAAGAAAGCAAGTTAGCACAAAATTAATTTAATTTACCTAATATAAAAAGAAACTTCTTGGCATCTATATCAGGAAATCATCCAAGAGATGTTTTAAAACTCAATCCTGGAATATATTTGGGTCTATTAACCTAAATTTTGCCACTCTTGTAGAGCTAAAAAAATCTGAAAAACTCAACTGTTCTTTAAATGTATCCTATTAAATAATATGTTATCAATTATTGATGGAAAATTTATGTATTTTACATGGAAAATTTCTAAGAATGTACAGGTAAACATCAGCTACTAAAAATGAAATTAAGGAAGTAATACTACTAAAGTTAATTTTATTCAGTAGACACCAAATGATTACTAAGTGCCTTCAGATGAATTAGATACATGCCAAAGTAAAATATAAAATATTGGGTTTTTTAATCTCTCTTCCTGTAAATTAGTTCTCTAGACCTGTCTATGTTACATCATTATGAATATTTCATTCCAAAGGATGATGTGGATTAAGAATTAAGATGGCATTAGAAGTAGGCAATATTCTTCATGTGAAAGTGGGCAACCTAGAACTGGCTTGCTGATAATTTTATGATCTAAAATGCACACTGTTGTTTCGCCTTTACTGATAGTCACCTCTTCATAGCCTACTTAAGAACATCTCCAAATATTTTAAATTAAACTAAATTAAAATAATCACCCCTCTGTAAAATGTTTAAGCAGAAGAAATGTGAAGGAACAAATAAAGCAAAGGAAAATAAAAATACTTTCTACCAGTTTAACCTACTTCAATGAAATGAAAAGGAAAAAAATTTTAAAAAGTGTTTGGTAAGGGAGTGAATTTTGGTGACTAAACACATTAACAGAAATGTCAGACTTTATTATACTTCTACATGTGATGTTGACAGTTACATCAACATGTAAGATGACAAGTCAGTCTTTCGTTTGAAGAAAAACATAGACATAAACACACAGACAGAGACACAAATGTGTTTGACTGAAGAGTCTTGAATGCTGCATCTCTGGGCCCAATGGAAAAATCTAACTTTCAGCAGTAGCACTTCAAGTGGAAGATCTGAGCCATTACTGGAGTTTTACGAAAAGCAAAAGAAATTGTTTTTGTTTTTGTTTTGTTTTTCTCTGTGGATACTTATTTATTGACTACATGTGAACACATAATTCATATTTACTTCCACATATATAATGCAAAGATTCCGTGACTACTCAAATGGTACATGTTACCACTATGAAGGACTTTTAAATTAGGTGTCTAAAAGTACGAGACATGAAGTAACCAAACTGCTGTTCTACTCTAAATTCTACTCAAGCAGAATTGTTATGAGGATGGGACATAATTAAGGTGGCCTTGTTTTCATAATTCACTCAGCACCATTCAGCAGTCCTCTGAACAATGGGATGAGGGGATGGAAGAGAGAATGGAAAATTCTAATATTTTCCACATCTAAAGATATAAAAACACTTCTCTAATTTCTCTAAGGGTCTCATGGCCTGCGAGCTCCTTGAGGACGGTGATGGTGAGCTCCTGGAGGATAGTGACAAAAAGATGCTCAATACAGGGCTGCTGGCCAAAGGAACAAACGCTACAGGTAAGGCTCGCCTTAATGCCCACGGCTGTCTACACAACAGGCTTTCAAGGAAGCCAGAGAGTGTAACTAGTAGAGTGATTGAGAGAAGAATTCCCTTTTCCCCAGACAGACAGATAGCATAAAAATTGGGTTGATCTACCTCATTACTCTTGCTTTGAGAAAGTGTCAGGCTATCATTGGTCAGTTCTTCATCGTCAGCACTGTTTCTGCTAAGAACTTTACTCTTCTTCTTCTTGCAAGCCTCACTGGCAGGACTGCTATGATCATCCTCGTGGCCTTCATCATTCTCGTCCTCATCACTCCCACTGCCCTCATCTTCGTCTTCATCATTGTCTCCATCACTCCCCTCTCTCTGGGAGGCAGATCTTCCCTTTCTCTTGGCTACAGTCGGCCGCCAATCATTGTCATCCTCACTGTCATAGTCATCCATGTCATTCAGCTCTTCCATGGATACAAAATCCAACAGCGGTCGGTTTCGACGAAGGTTCCACTTTTTGGGCTCACTAACTTGCTCTTCCGTTGTGTTTGTCGGATTGGGGGCTGACGGAGATGCGTTCACAGCATGTGGGCTCATGGCAGGGGTGGTGGCGGCCGTGGAGGCTGCCATGCTATCAGACACTGTGGCTTTTTCTGTTTCCTTTTCTTTCTCCTTCTCTTTCTCCTTCTCTTTTTCCTTCTCTTTCTCCTTTTTCTTCCTAGGTTTCTCACCGTTCTCTTCCTCCTCCTTTTTTTCCATTTTAATTAACTGTTTTTCTGATGGGAGTACTTCTTCCTCCACAGAATGTTTTATTTGTTCTTCCTTGATTTTAATATCTTCATTTAGTTCTTCCTCTAAAATATTTTCTTCAGAATCACTACAGGAGCCTTCGCCACTGTCCTTTGATGGATCTTCACTTCCATTACCACTCCCTTCAGAATCTGTTGAAAATATGAGAAAAAAAAACCACACATATGTATATACATACACACACACACACAACACGCTGACACAAATGAAATCACCAAAATTTGTGAATAACTTGCAAAATAATATAAACAAATTTAGGTCAAATAATGGTAGACATTCCCAACCAGGTTAAATAATAAATCAATGAAGTTGGTGCAATGGTTTTAGTTCAATATAGCAATAATGAAGATGAATATATACATAATTCTAAATTAAAACATACATTAAAAAGAAAAACACCATGTTGTAACATCTTGCTCGTATTATACTTGGTAGACTAAAGACATTATTTTTTCCTAACAGTAAATTCTCCTTCCTTACGTCACCTTTTTAAGAACTATCTGGACTTGCAAACATTAAAAAAATCCACATTCAGAGTAAGAAAAAGGTTACGCCAAAGAAACTGTTTTGTTGACTTCACTTTTCACCAAACAAAAGGGAGGACATGCATTTATGTTACCCACTTCTCCACAACCCTAATACACCACAGGAATTTTGGAAGCAGCAAGGGTAGATGTCTAACAAGATGACAGTAATGGCATAGGAAATGCCTCAAAAGTTACCGATTTTCATTTTTTCCAGAAAACATTTACCTATCATTTTCATTTCAATTAACTCAATCTAGCTCTGTAATTAACTATAAGAAGAAAAAAAATAGCTACTGAGCATTATATGTAGAAAACATTGTCTGTATTTAGTATTCTGCTTGTTAGTGTGCAATCCAAATTAACAAATTAAGACTTATCTAAACTTGCCTAAAATTCTAGGCAGTAATGTCTATAGCCCCAAGAACAGAAAGAATTGACGAACTGTGAAATGAATCCATTTTAGAAATGAACAGCCACAGTAATTAATAAAGAGATGGGCTGAGAAGATTAAAGAGCTTTCTATCAAATGCCTTCTATTCCTTCCTAGGTAACCTACTGCCTCTACACCAACATTACTCAGTAATCTTCTAGTCCTCTTTACTATCAATCAAACAAATAAAAGTCTAAAATATCGGTTGCTAGCGGGAGGAAGAATGGGGAAGCAACAGGGGAAGGAATGAATGGCAAGGGCGCAAGAGAAAATGTCATAGTCTCGTCCTTGTCAAACACCAAGAGTAGATATCTATAGTATAAATTTGTTGCACCTATAATAAGGATAGGAAGAAAGGATAATAACAGGATTAAAGAAAGCATTTCTAAACCATTTCGGTTTCTATTAATTCAAAGCAGTCTATGATTAACTGTAAGAGGAAATTAACTACTAGGCAATAAACATAGCGGAAATTGTCAGTGATTAGTGTTCTGGCCCCATAGAATCATTACTCTCAGGCTCATGATTATCATGCAGGCAACCACAACAGTTTCCAAACTGTTCTAAGAAGAATACTCTGATCTTAAACAGTCTGGTACAGTTCACAAAAACAGTGTCATGTAGGCCGGCCTATAACCCCTTCTCTGAATTTTTTAAGGGCAGATGTTTTTGAAAATTTAGCATTTTTCAGATTAGAGAAGGGCAGTTTGGTGTATATATTACACTAACACCCCCAGTTATGTCTATGGTATTACTCTAGTAATCACACACTGTTATTTCTTCTTACAGCAAAAAATTAAACACCAGTGTGATCAAGTTGGCTCTAACTCACAGCAACGCTCTAAGATACAGAACTGCCTCACAATGTTTCCCAGGTGTGAGCTTGATGAAAGCAGACTGCACATCTCTCTCCAATGGAGACACTGTTATGTTCAAACAGCTAGCTTTCTAGTTAGCCACTAAACACTTAACCTCTAAGCTACCAATGCACGGGATTAATCACCTCAATGAACAACCACTTCTCTTGCCACATGAGCAGAATTTCAGGCTTCCCAGCTACCATTACTGAATATTTGGAGCAGACATTCCAAAGAAGAATCCTGAATAAATAGGAGAAAATGCAGAACAGAATTTTATATTCTCATGGGCTCCAGAATTTTCCAAAGCCATAAAAAATAAAGACTCACTCCAAGTCACAGTGACCCTAGAGAGCAGGACAGAACCTCCCCTTTGGGTTTCTGAGACTCTAATTCTTTTCTGGAGTAGAAAGTCTTGTCTTTCTGTCAAAGAGCAGCAGGTGGTTTTGAACCGCCAACCTTGTGGTTAGTAGCCCAATTTGTGACCATTACACTGGCAAAGTGGCTTTTACAAATGAACTACATGGGATCAAATCAAAAACAATTTTAAAGATTAGAATGAGAACTCAGGGAGCATGGGGTTTATGTTAATGGTTGAGGAGCAACTCAGAAATGGGGGCTGAGAATGCTGGCACACCTGAAGAAAGAAATCCATGCCAGTGAATTGTACATGCAGAACCTGTCTATTCTGTTGTATATGTAATTAGTAACAATAATATTTCAAAATAGTAATAACAAACATTACAAATAAATGTCTATTAGGGTCAGTCATAGGACTCTATTCGAAAGATTGGATGGGAAGCTTGGTGAGGGTATGTGAGTTGAAGACAATGATCATCAGAGAGCCTGGAAAAGGAGAGCGAGAACAATAGCACACTTGAAGAATGTAATCAATGTCAAGGAACTGTACATGTCGAACTTGTTAAAACGCTGCATATCTGGCTGTACACATTTTCACCTAAATGAACAGATAGAGTCTGAAAAATCACAAAAAGGGGGCTCCCATTCTTTGCTGCTCAAAATCTCTACAAATCATTAAAAATTTTTCATTTTTAAAAACTATTTACAATTAAACCTGCCAGAAAAACCACATCCTACTTTTTAAAGTTCAGCTATAATATTAGATGTAATCTAATATTATATTATATATGTAATACTTTTATGTAATATATACTTCTAATGCACTCATTATAACAACATATTTCTGTTACATGATATACAGAATATATAAAAGCTCTCTTTGTAAAAATAATTTCAATGTGAATCTGTTGCCATCCAGGCTATAGGCTCTTGGAAGCCTATATGGGACATAGCAGACTGAAAGTTTGTGCCTTTAGATTTTTTAGGAGCTAATTTTTTTAGACAGACGTTTCTGTTACCAAGGCACCTCAGGGCAGATGCAAACCTACAATCCACACTTCAGAACAAACACATTAACAGTCTGCACCATCAAGGGGCTCCGATTTTAATATAAGAACCTCATAAGCAGAGTCGACTACACATTTCTAAGGTAAAGAGGGCCAGTTTGGGCAAACATTGACTAAAGTGAGTTAAAACACATGAAATGTCAAGCCATCTTTACACATTGGGCTGCTAACCACAGGAACAGCAGTTCAACTGACCAGTGGTTCTGTGGGAGAAAGATGGCAAGCATACCTGCTCCCATAGAGATTTATGACCTCAGAACCCAGCAAGGAACTTCCACTCTGCCTTGAGGGCTGCTCTGAGTCAGAATCCACTCGATGGCTGGGTTGGGGGTTTGTTTGGGTTTGAGGGTCCTTCTGAACTCATCTTCCAAAAATCTTTTTTTTTAATCCATGAAAATGTACTGGTACTTACAAAAGCACACTGAAGCAGACATGTAGGTCCCAGCTCAGAACTGGACTCAATCCAACTTAGCTATGATTTGGAAAATTTCCACAGAATGTCAGAAATTTTCATGGCGGTGTTTTGGTTGTTGTTGCTATTTAAGTGAAGAGAAATTGATTTTGCTTTGTACTCAGACCAGAAAAAGAAAGTAATGGCTCCTTAAAATTAAATGCTTCAAATTCATTCTTTTGTGTGTAACCCTTGTGCAGGGCCCATGCTAATCTTCTTTGTATCATTCCAATTTTAGTATCTGGGCTGCCAAAGCAAGCACCAAATTTAATTTTTATTAACAGAAGAATGTGAAAATTTCCCAAATCATCCCTTCATTCTTCACACGCATTACATTAGCTGGGATCCCACAGGATCAAGAATCTATTAAAAAAATACTTAACTACAAACACAACTTGGTATTATCAGTAAGGAAAACCAGGTCTTAGGTGTCCATAGTCATAATTTTATAGTTTCCAAGAAAAACACAAACTCAAAGATGATTTTGTGACCTATTCCAAATCCTTCACTCCCACATCACAAAAAAGAAAAAAGGAAGAGAGATCAGACTAATGGGCCAAACTCAAATCTCATGCCGTGAGGTCAATGCCAACTCAGAGGACCTGAACAGAGCTCCCATTGGCTATCGATATTGACAAGGGCAGTCGCCCATCTCTTTCCCACAGAGTGCCTGGTGGGTTTGAACTGCCATTCTTACAGCTATCGGCCTAACACTTACCAGGCAGCACGGGGCAAGGCTCTTGGACTAAGGCGTCAGTCACGTCACAAAAAGCTATCTTGGGCATAACAACAGAATTAATTTCAAGTGTACAATAAACTTGTCTACACTTAAAATAATTTAGTTGAAATCCCTACTTCCCACTCAATTAAATAAAAGGCAAAAAAAACTTTCCCAAATAGACCATCTAAGGAAAGCTCCCTCAGAGAGGCCCCCCCCCCAACAAAAAGAAAGAAAGAAAAGCTCTCTGACAATAGCTATTTCAACTATATACAATATAAGAATTATTTGTAGTTATAAAATTTTGTTTTTGCTTTTTTTGTTTTACTTTTTTGGCAGGGGGATCACTGCCCTCTGGTGGCAATGGGAGGCCCAGCCTTGCTCCTGGAGAGCTGCTGCTGGATTTGAACTGCCAGCCTTGTGGGCCGCAGTCCTGCACTCAACCACTACGCCACCGGGGCTCAGCCCATAGTTATAAAATTTTTAAAAACCAACCTTCAAGAATACCTTCAGAATATTAAATAAAACTGAAATAAATCCATCAACCAGCAATAGTATTCTATTCAATACCTAAGTTTCCCGATGATAAATATTAAATAAAACCAAATTTTTTCAGAGTTTTATGTTAGCCTCACAACATAAAGAACCATCTTCTAGAATAATTGCATCTATTTTAAATAATGAATTCACTGATCTATGCAACAGTGATTGGGACTATAAATATATACAATATATAATAGATCACCAGTCTATTGGTTATTCGGAGTGATCATCTGAGGGCCATCTGGGACTCATTCTATAAATCTCTTAAAATAGCTAACCCATCAACAAGTCTTGTCAACTCATCCTCTACTTCTTACTCTAGTTCCAATTCTGTCACCTTAAGTTTTCTGAATGAATGTAGACAAGTGGTTCTTAAACAAGGACAACCAACCCCCCAGGGGTCAATGTGACCCAAAAGAAAGGGGGGACGTCTGCTGTTGGTTTGCTTCTAGTAGATACAGACTAGGGATGCTGCGAAACACCTCACAATGTACAAGGAAACACCCAATCACAAAGACTTATTCAACACCAAATGCCAATTGTGTCAAGATTGAGAAACCCTGCTCTAGTAGGGAAGACTTCAAGGTGCCATCATTCTATTTTCCTGGACTTATTTCTTCTACTATGTTTGATCCAATTCTGATCCTCAAGTATACCTGACATTTTCCAAATTTCACATATATAAACTTTATGCTTTCCCTACCTAGATTATAGTTTATTTAAAACTTCTATCATTTCTTTCAGTTCAAAATTCAACTCTTATTTCCTCCATGAAATGTTTTCAGGACCGATCCGGTCTAAAATACACCGACTTCCTCTTAAAGACTTGAACTAAAAATGCTATAATGGCCATGCTTTCAATTAGTCCTTATTTTATTTAATTGCCCTATTATTACTACTGCTATGACTGCTTTACAAACTCAGCAAAGCGCATAGTAAAGTGATAATAGAAAACTATAGATGGTTATCCAAAGTCAGATTCAGCACAAAAATCAAAGTCTCTAACTTTCTTCCAGTTATATTATTTTCCAGAAATATAGTCTAACCAAACTAACCATAGCACAAGGTCTAAAGCTAACCTTTTTTCTTTTGATGAGCCCTCTAGGTCCCACCAGTCCTAGTTTGTCTTGTTTAATAAAAGGCAATTCATGCATGTATGTGTAAAAGCATTCACTTTATAGATTGTTAAATATACATAACTTATTCTGCTCCCAATCTTGGCCTAAATCTCAAATACACTCATTTTAATGAGGATAAACCATAAAACTGTCAATATTCTACTGTTTAATGTGATTCCCCCTAGTATTATTTTGGCATCACTGTCCTCTGGTGGGAGTGGGAGGCCCAGTTTTGCTGCTCCTGCAGAGCTGTTGCTGGATTTGAACCGCCAAGCCAGTGGGCCGGAGTCCTGCACTCAACCCCTATGCCACCGGGGCTCGGTCCCTTAATATTTTTCTCGAAGATTCTGCTGTGATTATCACCATATTTATAATATAGTAACACCCATTTCTACAATTTCAACCTTACATATAATTTTATTTGAAAATTTATTGACTGTCTTCATTAAAAAATAAGCTTTGCTCTCCCTTCAGGAATAAAAGATAAGCTATTTTCCGTATCTTACTTTTAAAGGGTCCATCACTCACTTACAGACATGGAGTTGACCTCCAGTCCATAGTGACCACATCGGTTGCCAAGACTGTACAATGCTCTGGGCCCAGAGAGCCTCAACTTTCTTGTGGGGAGCAGTGAGGGGCCCAAGACATAACATACCCTATCACCAAAGATGGGCCCATATTTATTGTCTTTAGTAGATCACGTGCCAATCGTTTTTCAGCGATATTGATTGCTTGTACCTATTGCATCATGTGGCTAAAAGTGTGTATCTGCAAGGTTGAATATGACCTTTCAGCGTTTTATACATTTATTATTAAATTAAAAGAGATAAAAATTTTACAGACAAGATTCAAAATGAAGATCAGAAGAAGCTGATGCCTAAAATTCAATGAACAAAATTGTCATCAACCAATCTGTTTTGACTTTTAAGTCTAAGAAAATCAATTAGCCATTTCTAGATGGCAAGAGCGACAATCAGGACAGATATTTGGCTGTGAGTTTCTCCAGCTCCAATTTAATCTCCACATGTTTGAAAACCAGTATTATATCCAATACTTTATTTCCTGCAAACTCCAACTAAATATGCTACCTAAGGCAGCAAAGATTCAAACAAAAACTACCAATAATCTATACTAAAACAACATCTCAGCGGTTAAGAGGTACTAATGTGCTATGAAGCAGCAGTAGAAACTATGATTCTGTTTTTTTCTTTTCGGTGACTTAATTTTCCACTGAATCTCATTAGCATTAATGTGTGAAGAACTATTCAGATAATCAGATAAAGTAATGGATAATTAAAATCAGTAATGTGCAATAATGATCTAAAGTCACATATTTAAGGTCTCTCTGGAGCAAAGTCAGATCTTAGCACAGCAGAACAGATACAAGAAGAGGTAGAGGGCTGAGCCCCTGTAGCGCAGTGGTTGTGCGCGGGACTGCGGCCCACTGGGATGGAGGTTCAATTCCAGCTCCACGGAGCAAAGGCTGGGCCTCCTACTCCTACTACCTGAGGGTAGTGATGCCCCTCCTCCCCCCCAAAAAAAGAGGTAGAAATATGTCATCCCTAGAAACTACCAAATTCTAATTAGAAAAAAAAAAAAAAAAAAACGCCAACCTAACAAAACTCATCCTACAAGCTTTCACAGACAGATCATTCTGATTAGGATTGAACAAGGCCAGGAGTCACTACTTAACCTGAAACTGTTTTGAGAATGTAGTTTTACCTGTGTATCATAGATTGTGTTATCCCTCATAAATAAAAATGAATGAGACCTGTAATGAAGGACTCTATTTCAATAAAAAAGAAGAAGAGTTACTAACAAAAAAAACTACAGGTGTATTGTAACAAAAATAATTACAGAATACTTACAGAAAATAAGCTTTGGAGTTTTTCCCATAGTGGTATTCGAATAAGTCATACCTTCTGAGATCCAATTATCACTGTCTGTTTAGAATTGCTACCATAATTTTAACTACAAATGAAAAATGATATGCTAGCCAAGAAGAATATGCTTGCAAAAGTTTCATCAACAGAACTCAGAAAGCAGATGTAAATGCTACCTCCTCTCTCATCTCCAGAGGAGCCCTTCTTTGTTCGTGACCAAACGTGTGAAGGTCCAACAGAGGAGCAGTCCTCTGACTAGCAGCCAGCAACTTAACCAGTAAGCCTCTCAGCTCCTTGACTAAATGGGGGGAGGGCTTCGGACCTAAGAAGGAAAGACACTTAAACTTGGCAACTTCTGATTGCTAAGAGTGAACTAATTACATAATCACAACACCTATGTGGCTAACAGTTTAAGAGTGTTAAGAGTCAATTTCAGAATTGAACCGTGAAAATATTTTGGACATAAAAATCAAACCCATTACCACCAGAGTGTCTTCATACAACTTCTGTAAGCTCAGTAACCTGTTCTTTATAAATAAAATAATATTTCCATCAATGATTTATTATAAAATTAGTCTTAAAAGAAAAAGTCTCAGGAGAGCATAAAGCAATATTGTCTGTTGACATTATTAAATGTACAACAAGTAACAGAGTACAGCGTAATTTCATCTCTTCCTACTGACCCTGCAGAACAAATTCCGAAAGGAGGGCTACTCTAGGAAACTTTCTCAGGAAGGATATTAAAAAGCTGGATGAAACTAGAATGTCTTTAATTTCTCACTTTATTTAACTTTCATCAAAGGACACAGAATAACTAATTTTATTTCTTGTGTGTGGAGATTACTATTTGGGGGAGAGAGGGCATCACTGCCTTTGGTGGTGGTGGGCGCTTCTGAGAGCCGCCGCTGGATTTGAACCACCAAGTCCGCAGGCTGCAGTCCCGCGCTCAACCACTTACGCCACCAGGGCTCAGCCCCGAGATTACTACTTTTTATAGAAAAGATTTAAACATAAATCTTTTTTCAGATTCCCTCAGTTAAGGTCCTATGCTGAAAAGCTATAAAAAAGAAACTACGTTTATAGGAGGGGATACCAAAAACAAAAACAAAAAAAAAGTTTTTTCAAAGCTATGTCATTAATATTTTTTACCAAACAACCTTATCACCTGCAAAGTACTCTCCATTGTACTTAATCCATTTGTCAAATGTATTTCTATCCAAGCGAGGCATGATGTTTTTAGCCAAAACTGGTCCACCGAGCTGGCCATGTGACAAGGTACGTTATCGTGGTGGCAAAAGCGGTCCCCATCTGCCACAAATTTGTCGCACACTGTTATGCCTGCTTTTCAGAACCTCTAAATAAAAAGATTAACAGTCTGACCTGGTAAACAAACTAAAAATGCACTACGAATCGAACAACTTTGTCCATTGAAGAAGTTGATGGACGTCCCGAACGAGGTTTGTCATCGATCGACATTTCGCCTTTTTTGAAATGAGAGAACCACTCACACCTTAGTTGTAGCTAGAGCGCTATTCTTGTAAACTGTGTTCAACATCACAACGGTTTTCTCGGCACTTTTTGCCCCGAGCAGGAAAGAAAATTTCACAGCCACATGCTGTTCTCTTAAATCAGCCATCACAAAAAAAAGAAAAACAAAAAACAAACAAACAAAAAACGAGGTCCGAGAGAAACTGCTTTCACGAAACAATTCAGTGTGAGCAGAGGGTCACCCAGCCACTCCGCTGGGTGCGCTAATGGAGCGAGTGCCTCAAAGCCCGCCTAGCCGGGGAAATGTATACTAAGAAAGCTCTGCTCTGCCCCGTGCAATTCCAGGTTTTGGAGTCCCCCGTCGTATACGTTCTTATTTTATACCTATGTCATTACCTTTAAAAATCATTAAAATCATAAAATAGGGTGAGTAAGCATGCATGCTTTATGCCTCGGAGATTTCTGAAAGATCCAATCCACAAAGTGCAGCCCCTACTATAACTTAAAAGTTAAAACGTTTACTCTACCTAAAGACAGAAAAAAGTAAACTCCCGGGGGTAGGAGTGATTTGAAAAGAGAAGGCTCCTGTTTTGGGGGCGTTTAGGGCCAACTTTCGGCTCACACTTATTTTACTTCCCAAAAGCCCCTGACTCTTTTTTATCCAGGAAATGTGCACAACTGTATTGTAAGGTATACAAAAAGAAAAGACTTTTGCATCTTTGCAGTAAGATCTTTCCTGCTTGCTAATCAATAACAGCAAAAACAAGCAATGGCAGGATCTAGTGACAGGATCATGGGGAAATACGGGAAATCAAATGGACAAAATAAATGACGTTAATGTGCTTTGACGACAAATCGGCATTTAACCAAAACTGATTGTTAAAAAGGAAGGAAAAGAAGTCTGAAAATAAGCCATGTATGTCCAGAAAGCTTGTAGAAGGGAAGAGTGAAGCAAACGATTACCTGAAGCATCTCCAACTTTAAAATCACTGTCATCTGAACTATCATAATCGAGTGCTTCTAGCAGAGAAGCTGCCAAAGGCTTCACCTGCCTCCTCTTGGAGCTGCGATCCACTGTTAAGAGAAAAATATTGCCATCGTCATTCATCATCACACCGAGGGGGAGTATGGGGCTGTGGGAAGATAAAGCCATCATGAAGGAAATCTACCTCCGTTCCACGAAAGGTTTATCTGGGGCTGGGGGCTGTTTGGGATGAGGGCGCCTGGGATTCCCCAGAGTCCAGCTGGAAAGGCTGGAAGGGCTGGAAAGTTAAATGGGCACCTGTGCGGACAACGTAAGCCCACCCTACACCCCCACCCCTAAAAAGCAACCCTCGGCCATGCAGGCATTTCAAAGTGACTCCTAGGACTGAGAAGAACTGCCCGTGGGCTTTCCAAGGCTGTAGTCTGCACCCAGAGGCAGAGGGCCACATCGCCCCCCACTCCCTCTCCCCCACCCCCACCCCCACCCCACCCCACCCCACCCCCACACACAGCAACTGTGGGATCCAACCGCCTGAGAGATTCTAACTGCCACAGCCTGGGCAGCCCAACGCCTTGGCCTTTGCCTTCGGGCCCCATGCCATCCCAGACGGGCCAAAATCAACGCTGACCCTCTATGTCCACCCCGGGCAGAGCTGTTTCTGGGGCTCGCTCGCCACGCTTCACTGAGACACCCATCTTCCTTCTCAGTCCCTAGAAAAATGCAGAGCCCAGGGAATCGAAGAAACCCTGTGCGCTCCTGCAGACCCTGGAGGGGGCCGGCCCACCCGCGAAGGGTCACCACGGGACTCCCCACCCGCCCGGCTCCTCCGCTTCTGTCGCAGGTCTAGGGGGGGACCTCGCTTCCCTCGGAGGCCTCGGACACACTTACTAAGGAATCCGTGAGGTGATCGTTTGGAGGACACCTAGGGAGAGGATGCCAGAGCTCGGCAGCACCGAGAGCGTCCGAAGGATGCTATTTAAAATCGGAGACGCCGCCGACCCGATCGCGGCGCCGCAGCCGCAGCCCCGCGGATGCCCTCCCGCCCCCGAGTCCGTGCAGCACCAGCCCCTGCCGCTCGCGCCCCTGCCCACGGCGCGCCCCGGCCACAGGCGCCCTCCGGCCCATGCAGCGCGGCGAGACCCGCGGCCCCGGGCGGCGTTAACTTCCCCCGTTAAAACTGGAAGGAAAAATAAAAGAAAGAAAAACTTTATTAGCCTGCATCAGAAACAACAAAAGACCCCCAATTTGCACAGTCTGAGGCCGACTGCCTGAGACAATAGGTAAAGAAACGACCCGGATACAGCTCAGAGGAGAAGGAAGTGAAAACTCTAGACGGAGCGCGACCCAAGGAGCAGTTGAAGTCGAGTGCGCCTGCGCCAAGTTGACGTGCTCCCTGCCAGAGCTGGAGCCGGAAAGAGCCGAGCGGAGTCTAGAGACGCCGAGCAGCGCCGAGCAATGGCAAGCTGCCCTCCCGGCCTTTGTGCGACTCCTCCCACCAATCACTGCAGCCACGCCCTCTCTGCCCCAACCAATGGGACGACGCTTGGACTGTCAACCGGCAAAAGCGGCGGTTCAAAACCGCCAGCCATTCTGTTGTGCGGGAGAAGAGGTTCCCACTCAGGGCAAGAGTTAGAATTTCAGAAGCCCTCAGGAGCCGTTCTACCCTCCCCTTAATGGGTCACTGTGAGTCAGAAGAGACTCAATGGTGCGGAGATTTGTATACAAAGAACTCATTCAGAATAACCTTTCTACCAAAAGATGTTTACTACTTTAAGTCAATACCAAAACTTAGAGATAAAAGGGTCATTTGCATGTTAATTACTCTAGTGGTGATGGTTGTACTATGAAAAGAAAGTTCTGCATAATAAAACATATGGTATTCATAATAGACTGTATCTAAAAGAATATATCCTTTCTCAGACATATATTGTGTAAGAGCTCAGAATATATGTCCACATAAATGTAACATAAAAAGAAAGTTCTGCATAATAAAACATATGGTATTCATAATAGACTATATCTAAAAGAATATATCCTCAGACATATATTGTGTAAGATCTCAGATATATGTCCACATAAATGTAACATAGTCTCCCACATTCAATTCCTCCCCCTATTATCATGATCCCAATTCTACCTTACAAATCCGGCTAGACCAGAGGATGTACACTGGTACAGATAGGAACCAGAAACAGGGAATCCAGGACAGATGATCCTTTCAGGACTAGTGCTGAGAGTGGTGATACTGGGATGGTGGAGGGCAAACGGAGTAGAAAGGAAGAAGGACTACAAGGATCTACATATTAACCCCTTCCTGTGGAAAGATCGACAGAAAAGTGAGGGGAGACATCCGACAGAGACATGGGAAAATAATGACATAAATTATCGGGGGAAGGAGGGAGGAGCTGATACCAGGGGCTCAAGGTAAAAGCAAATGTTTTGAGAAGGATGGGGGCAACAATGTACAAATGTGCTTGTCATTGGATATATGGATGGATTGTGATAAGAATTGTACAAGCCACCAATAAATGATTAAAACAATACATAGTATCCCACATCAACTTGGGGCATTTATTTTTGAGGACCAAAATCAAGTAATTCTCACTGCCATCAGGCAGATGCCAACTCATCATGACCTAAGAGGGCAGGGTAGGACTGCCCCCATGAGTTCCTAAGTCTGTAACTTTACTCACGCAGTGCTCCTGGTAGTTTTGAACTTCTGGCCTTGCTGTTAGCACCCCAATGTAACCACTGAGACTCCTCAACAACCGCAGCTTGTAAAGTGAGACCAAACCTAAGCATTGCATTAGTCATTAGGTAAATCTGTTTTACAAGACCTCTTTGGGAGTATGGAAGAACAAGGATGTTATTTGGATGGCAAAGATATGCCTGACCTGAAACCCTGTATTCAAGTGCCCTACTTACCTGGGATATTTGAACAAAGAAAACTGAAACCCAACATAGAATTGAGCCATTTGAACTATGGGGTTGATGAGGAAAGTTCAAAGTACCATGGACTTCCAAAAGAACAAACAGATGTTTTGAAAGAAGTTCAGGAAGAATGCTTCTTAGAGCAAGGATAGCCAGACTCTGTATCACGTGCTCCAGACATGTTATTAAGAGAGACCAGGCCTAGAGAGTGACATCATGTATGTGAAAATGCAGAGGCAGGGAAAAAAAGGGAGGCCTTTGATGAGATGACTTGACACAGTGACTTCAATAATGAGCTCAAAGCAGATCTGTTATCACAGAATGGACTCTAAAGGCGAAAGTAAAACTGTTCCATAGTGTTCAGCATTGTGCTTATGCACTGGGCTTGTGGGTAACCCTGTACGTATAGACTTTGTTAAATGGATACTCAATTTGCTCTGTAAACTTTCCCAAAACACACACAAAAAATGATTGAGCATTGTGGCAGTCATGTGCTTGTGTTAATTTTATGATTGAAATATAGGGGTGGAGTCTAGCCTATTAATCTGGAGATAGCCATTGAGTAGCCAATGAAGCCTCTATGTGGGCATGGCTTTCTCCTGAGACTTCTGGGAAATCTCGCAATATTTCCCTCCTGAAGATGAGAAGCTATCTCCCCAGTTGTTGAGTTAGTCTGAGAGACGATGAATCACAGACAGGACAAGATGGCAGCATCCAAGAAGCTGGAGGAGCCAGTGAAGAGACCACACGGTTTTGCCCTGAGAGAGCCAGACCTCTGAAGCTGAGGTGGCCACATGGAGACCTCTGCCAGTGATGAGTTGCTTCTGCTGTTGATGGACCCTGAGCCCTAGAAGCGAGGAACCATGTGGAGACCCCTGCCACTGCTGGGATTCTGTACCCACTGACCTGTCACTTCGTGAGTCGAGAGGAGACTTTATAGACTGATTTCGGGCATGTGGGTTAATATTGGACGTAAGACTTTGAACTGGACTGGGCTTAATGTCCAGTTCCTCTTGTATATAAACCTTTTCTTTATATCTATATGCGTGTCTATAAAATTTGTTCCTCTAGTCCACCCGGACTAACACAAGCATAATCCAGATTGACATATCGGGTATCACCATGACTGAGAATAAATTCAATGGTTACTAGTTTGGTTTGGGCTTGGCATGAAATATTAACTTATAAGTTATGTTTTATATAAGAACCTATCAAAGAAACCTAACCCACTGCCATAGAGTCCATTTTAATTCATAGAGGAACAATGTAAAATTTTCAAGTCTATAAATGCTTACGGGAACAGACATCCTCATCTGCAGCAAAATATTACTTGCCCGTGATATTAATTATATTCAATAATTTCTACATTCTCTTAGGTCACTTTCCTTTGGTATAGTGTCGAGTCCCTTAATCAGGTACCTGCCTTTCACATGTCTTGGTATAGGTAAGTGAGTGCTTCTTCAGCTTGTTGAGACAATTCAGTGGGTAGTCTGTTAATTCCTGGGGCCTTGTTCTTCACTATTGCCTTCATTGAAGCTTGGATTTCTTCCATTAGTACCATCAGTTCTTGTGATTGTAGTTGAGTGAAATTTATTTATATACCACTTCTACACACATCTCTGTAACTCCCTCCAAATGATTGGGTGGGACACCAGTACCCAACCCTCACTCCAGCATCCACCTCATCCTCTGTATGACTGATCTATCTTTAAAGCATGAGAGAGTAAATCCCCTGAGGACTTTGAAAGAGAGAGTCCAGTAGCTGAGTCTGAAGTTAGCAAGAACAGGCAAGATTTGGTGCATCACACAGACTGTGGCATGGAGACTCAGG
>PVJH01026277.1:0-30384 GCA_004026705.1 Nesogale talazaci | reverse complement strand
AAAAAAAACCAAACATGTATCACTGTGTGCACATATTCCCAAGGTACCCACTGAGGACATGTGGGGGCATGAGCAAGAGTGGTGAAGAAAGCATATGGTACCCAGCTATAAAAAGATAGAGCATGCTGGGTCTTAAAGGCTCGAGCATAAACAAGCAGCCATCTAACTCAGAAGCAACAAAAACCACCATAAAAGAAGACCACTTGCCTGTGCGATCATGAGGTGCTGAAACAATCAGGTATCAAAGAACAAAAATCAAAATCAATGGACCAAATGACTACTGATTATCACTGAAGACAAATGGATACAGAGGCAAACAGAAGAAACGATGGTGCCCAGTTACCAAATGATTGAATGTCTGGAGTCTCAAACACTTGAAGATAATTGAGTCGCCATTCAGTGCAGAAACAGCAAAGCCCACATGGAAGAAGCACACCAGCATGCGTGATAAAGAGGGGCCGAAGGGAGCAGATATCGAGCACCAAAGAATAAGAATCACATCATTACAAAGGAAGGGGAGAGGAAGGTGGGGACCTAAGGCCCACTGGTGGGTAATTGGTCGCCCTTTACAGGGGAGTCACAGGGAGGAGACAGACCAGTCAAGGTACAGCCAGGCAGTGATGATGCATACAAGTTCCCTCTAGTTCCTGAAGCCTTCCTCCCCACCCCCGATCCCCCAACCATCATGGTCCCAACTCTACCTTACAATTCCAGATGGACTGGAGAAGGTACACTAGTATAGAGGGGAGCTGCAGATATGGGGAAACCAAGATGGATGAGCCCCTTCAGGCCAATGTTTAGATTGGAGATGTTGGAAGGGTAGAGAGAAAGTGGGGTAGAGATACGGAACCAACTGCAAGAATATACACATAAACTGCTATTTGAAAGACGGGCATCAAAGGAGTGGGTTGGGGGAGAGGTCGGGCAGTGTAAGATATGACAGAACAATAACAATGTATAAAGTATTGAGGGTTGATGGGGCGGAGGGAGCAGGGGAAGAGGGGAAGGGATGGAAAAGCCGATACTAGGGGCTCAAGGAAAAAGGTAGATGATTGGAAAACTATAATAGGAGTGGACATGTGAGGGTGTTTGACACAACATGTTTATTTATGTATTGTGAAAAACGATGTATGAGCCCCCAATACAATGATTTTTTTTTAAAAAAGAATGCCATTTAGTTTATAGGTAATATTCTTCTTTTTAAAAAATTATAGGTTATATTTTTAAGAAACACCTGCATTATATCTTCTCAGAAAATAGATTCATCAATAACTAGCACATTTATTTGCTGACATTAGAAATTGTCCCATCCTGACATGAGCAGTCACATGTTTGTAATTTAGTCCCATCACTGACATACCCACTGTGTGATAGCTTGCCTCTGACTTTGAACATTGTAAGAGCTGTTCTTTGTCCAAATGTTGTCTGAATGAGTAATTACTGGAACCCCAGATCCTGTTGTTTCATTTTCATATAACCTGAAATTTTTGTTCCAAACTTTTCTTCTAACCTTTGATATTTTAACCCTTAATAAAAAGTCCCATTTTACCCTGAAACAGCATTAAAAGTTTTTTTTTCTATCACTACAGTACTGTGTAGAACACGTATGAGAGTTATTAAGTCAGTATAAAATCTAGAATAAGAAAATAAGTACATGTAAATGGGAACAAAAGTGTATGGAATTGTCACATATTGATGAGAGCATCCCATTCAGAATTTGACTACCATCATCTTCAAAATTTCTATAACAGTAACTTGACGTATGCAACTCTCTCTTGGATGATGAGCCCTCAGAGACACCATGTGCTCAGACATGTGGTGGCTCCTCCCAGGAACATCAGCGATCCAAAGCACCCCAGAATTATCATGACCCCGCGTTAGTCAATAATGTGTAGGTGGAAACAATAAATATATACGATAGAGAGGAATGTGCCTCCTTTTCTTCCTGAAGTCAATCCTAGGCGTAGTCTTGGTCGATCCTGCTACACTCACACATAATGAATGGCATTTCGTTGACTCTCAGGAATCCTGAACCAATGGTCAAACCAAGTCCATACACAGTATTGAAACACGGCCCGATGTCAGTAAAAACAACAACCACATATTTTTAATAGTCTGTAAGGTACCAAACGCATTTGTCTAGAATTTTAATTCAAATACTTTCAAAGATAGACTTAAAGTGGGTAATATCAATATATTAATAAAAGGAGTACTAATAACATTATTTTATATCTACATAGGACTTTGAAGTTTGCTAGGTAATTTCCTATTCTGGCATATTCTGACATTCAATAAATATTTGCTAAAAGAATAAACTAATTAGACTATCTAAAAAACATTCATTTTATTTCCCTGTTTTTCAGGCAAAGAAGGCATGGTACAATAATATTTATACTGAGTCTAAACATTAAAGTGTGTGCATTGGTGAGTTTTTAACGGTTTCAAAATACAGAAACAGTTGACATATGGGATATGGAATTCCACTTTCAATCAGGCAGGAGACTCTTATAGCATTTAAAAATGTATCTGTATTGTTTAAGAGACAAATATGAGGGTCTTTAAAAAGCTGAGAAGGCTTCAAAACATTCATGGAGAATTCTATTTTATTTCAGTTTCTTCTTAAATACAGAGCCATAACTCTCAAATATAGGACTACCATAAAAATATACTCTTATGGACGTAACAGGACTGCTAATAATATTGCTAATAATACTCATAAGACTGCTAATAATATTGTATAATTATACAGTACTTTGAAGTTTACCAAGGAAGTTTTAAATAATGAGTTTGAATATAACAATTTGGCTGTCCCTGACTTCTTCAGTAGTGGAAGGTGAATTTCAAGTTTGAAGGCACGGCCTAGGTGGACGAGTGCAGAGTTGCAAGGAATGGTCTGTTGTTATTGTTTGGTGCATTGAGTTGAATTCAGCCTATAGTGACCCTATCTATGCACAACAGACCTAAACACTGCACAGTCCTGCGTCATCCTCACAATGGTTCCTATGCCCGAGTCCACTGATGCAGCCACAGTGTCCATCCATCAATTCGATGTCCTTCCTCTTTTTCGCTGCACTTCTACTCTATCAGCTATGATTCCCTTCTTCAGAGCTGGTCTCTCCACACATAATATGTCCAAAGTATGTACGGCGAAGTTTTGCCAACCTTGCTTCTACGGAGCACTCTGGCCTTTACTGTCCAACTTTTCCAACTTTCACAAGCAGACAATCCAATGGAGAACACCATGGCTTGTGTATACTTTAAATACACTTTCTTCTGTTATAAAGTAAGCCGGCCTGCATTGTCTATTTCCTAGGAGACATGTATACTGTGATGTTCCATGCTCACCCACCAACAAAGAATAGACATCCCAAACAAGAACAGCAAATATCACTATGAAGAATGGCTGAACAAGAGGATGTGTTCAGGTAGCTACCAGAAAATAGACTTTGTGTGCTAGAAACAATGAGAAAGAGTAAGAGGAGTTGGGAAGGAAAAAAGTCCAGGGGAGAGAGGGCCTAGAATGCTAACCTAGGGGGAGAGTATGCATAAGCCACTGCCTTGTTATATGAACATAACCCAAACTCCAAACTTGTTGCCATCAAGTCAGCGCTGACTCAGAGGAACCACCCTGTGGATTTCTGAGGCTGTACCTGATTATGGGACTAGCACACCCAGTCGTCCTCCCACTGAGCTGCGGGTGCCTTTCAACTGCCAACCAGGCAGGTCGCATTGCAATGCTTAACCACAACACCAGCAGGGATCCTTACTATGGGAACACAAGGCAAGGTATTGACGGAGTTGAATAGTTTCTACAGTGAAGAAAATATCCTAGCCCTTATGTTGCGTGACAATAGATAGAGATAGTCATTGCCCCCGTACTTCCCTTGACTGCCATATTTTGCAGTGTAAGGCAGAGGTGGGTTGGTCAGTGGGCAAGGCTGTGAGTTGGGATAAAAAAGAATCAGCACTGCTTCCTAGTCAGGTTGTAGACAGGAGTTTCGAAGCACGGTGCAAATGAGACATAAGTCCAAGAGGTCGGAGAATGAATCCAGCAAGTTCCTCAGAAAATTCTGAACATGAAAGAGAAATGTGAAAGTAGAATACACAGTCCTCCTTGGAGGTAAGTGCTGCGTGGTGACTGCAGCTTTATCTGGAGCAACAGGACCAGAGCAGGAAGGGAAGTGGGAGGAGCCTGGGCCGCTGCCCACAGTGCCTGGTGAAATAAAAGGGTGCTTGGGGGTCCTTCCAAAAGAAAACGCCATCCTCAAACATTTCAGGAATGATAAAAGTATACAAACTGTGTTTGTCTGCCGCATGCACACAATAGATGCATTGAAACAAGCAAGCCGATCTGGAAGCGCATCAGTGAGTGCACACCTGTGTGCCTGAGGTATGTGCCGTGGCCTTTTGTGCATTTGTATGAGACAAGTCAAGACAAGATGTATTTACTTTCAGCTTCTCTCTTTCTACACTAGTGTGAACTTCTCCCAAACCAGGCCATTATTCCCCATGCTCACTTTCAATCTTCCCAAACAGGGAAGAATGCTGACATAGCACTGCCACAGCTGTCCAGTTCACATTTTACCCAATGTCTTCACATTCTCTCTGACTTCTTTTACGGTCCAGGAGATCTCCACTCTGGCTACCAGACACAGGTGGTCTTATGTGGGTGCTAACCTGCACCCTTACTATAGGACCTTCATTTCCCCAGAATCTCCCAGAGTTGTGTATGGTCAACTTCTGAGAATAGAATCTCTTACTTCCTAACAAAGTAACTCTGCTCCTCATGGAACCCTGGCTTACACAGTCCAGGGGCCATGGGAAAGGGTTGGTAAAGCTCTCGGGGCTTATGACACCATGGCAAGTGAGTGGAACCTGCTGTGTAAAGCCCCGCCCACTCTGTGTGCCTCTGATGGACACCAGCTAGTGAGAGGGCTACTCAGTCTCTGATATTCCTTTGCTTGATCACAAGCATGACAATATGCACCTAATCCACAATGTATTTCAGAATAAAAGCAACTCTCATTTCTGCACGTTTCACAGAACGGTAGTATTATTATCACCCCAGAGAAGGGTTCACTAAGCTATTAAAAGAGTTAAGAACTTTGTATCTACTTTATGACTTCCTGTATATTGTGCTGAATGTTATCCTCTGTAAACTCAACATTTTTTCCAAGTGCAAAGTCATAAGCAATTACCTTTCTGTGGTAAAGAGCAGCATGAATCCTGTGCCCCAAATGCAGAGATCGATCTAGTCTTTTCACTCTCATGACTCCACGTGTGTCATCAGCTACCACTGTGTCACTCTTTCTCTCTCTGTCTGACCCTCACTGGCTGGAGTTACGTCAGAGCTCAAAGTTAAAAGGAACAACGATTTAAGTTCCCTTGTCTCTGGGTTTGTAGACACCCCACTTACTTTCCCCCGCCTCCCCTTCTCCCCTCAGAACCATAGGACCCATTGTTTTTCCTCCAGAGGACTGTTTGTCCTGCCTCACTTATCTATATAAACATACAGAGACAATAATATGCACAAAAACAAGGCAGAGCAAAACCAAACAACAAAAACAAACCAATGACAAAAAAAGAAAACTGTAAAAATTGTTTGTTGACCTTTAGGAGTGTTTTCCCATTGAGTCTGATGGGATGCCATGCCCTGGACCCAAAGCCTATTTTTGGTCTTCCCTGGAGACTACATTGCTTTGCTCCCCTTGCTGTTCTGGGGCAATGTGGCGGGATGAATTACTGAAACCCAAATGATGGTCAAACATGATAATAGGACAAGAAGAAAGTAAAAGGAAATAGAGGAAAGAACTAGGTGGCAAAGGAATTTAGAGGTCTAAATTCAGGCATGTACATATGCAAATATATTTATATATAATGATAGGGAGATAAACCTATGTACATATATTTATATGTTAAGTGTTATGGTATCAGATGGATATTATTATTTAAATCAAATACTCCCTACATGCAAGAACACTTGTTCAGCATTCTGTGATGCTTACCTTCACTGGAGACAAAATGTGTGCATAAGCAAAAGTAGTGCATAAAGCTGATGGTGCTCAACTACCAAAAGTTATAGCATGTGGGGTCTTATAGGCTTGAAGAAAAAGAAGTGATCATCTAGTTGAGAAGCAACAAAGCCCACATGGAAGAAGCACACCAGTCTCTGTGATCACGAGGGGTTGAGGGGGTCAGGTAGCAGGCTTCAAACACTTAGCATCAATGTGAATGAGGGGCGAGCACAGAGTGGAGACACAAAGCCCATCTGCAGACAACTGGACAACCCCTTACACAAGGGTCACAAGGAAGAGACTAGCTAGTCAGGGTGCAGTAAAGCACCAAGGGAACACACAACTGTCCTCTAGTTCTTGAATGGTTCCTCTCCCTCACCACCGCCTCACCCCCCACACCCAATCAAGACTCCCATTCTACCTTAAAAATCCAGCTAGACCAGAGCATGTACATGAGTACAGCCAAGAACTGAAAACACACAGAGAACCCAGGACAGATCAAACTTAGGTACAATAATGAGAGTAAACATACCAGAAGGGTAAGGGTAAGGTCGGGGGAGAAAGAGGGAACCGATCAAAATGATCAACATATAACTCTTCTTCCAGGGGGAGAGACAACAGAAAAGATGGTGAAGGGAGACATTGGTCAGTATAAGAACTGAAAAAGTAATAATAATTTATAAATTATCCAGGGTTCATGAGGGAGAGTTGGGGAGGGGAAAATAATCTGAAAGTAATCAAGCAGAAGGAAAATGTTTTGAGAATGATGATGGCATATGCACAAATGTTCTTGACACAATGGATGCGAGTATGGATTGTGATGAGTTGAAAGAACCCCCAATAAAATGATTTAAATAATGAAAAAGTTAAAAAGACTTATCTCTTCAAACTGCTAAATAATCAGCTGTAATGTTCTGTGGGATACCCCAGCTTTCTAACCTGCTCATCACAAGCTTGTGATTGGATCCCCATTATCCTTTTAAGATGCCAGGGGCATGTGTGAGAATCCTCATGACATACCCTTATTGGCTGACCTGTTGGTCCCCACTGCCTCTTTAGGTTCAATAATTCATTGAAATAATAACACAAAATTGATGGGAAATAAACTATCCCTAGGACAACAGGTTTATTATAGCCCCCAAAGATCTAAATAAAGAGAAGCATGGTTTGAGTTCTGATAAGCTTCCTAACACAGAGCTTCCTTCCATGTCACATGGAACTCAATACTTTTTACAAAAGCAGATGTTCATCTCAACCAAGAAGTTCCCTGACCCTTCAGTCTCAACTTTTACTGAATAGTCCTGCCTTATCAGCAAGTCATGGCCCCTGAGGCTAATGGGGACTGTGCTAGTTCAGGTAGACTACAGAAACAAATTCCTAAGCACATATGTGTTTATAAGGGGGAGGTTTACATACAAGAGGAATAGAACATTGAGAAAATATCCCAGTCCAGTCAAGTTAAGATCATAAGTCTGATATTAGGCCATATGTCTGATCCCAATCCATTAAGTCCTCTTCAGACTCACAAAGCACATGCAATGACACCAGGGCAATCACAGACCAGTGGGTTCAGAGTCTTGTGTATCTGGTGGTGGTAGAAGCATCTCAGCACTGGCAAGAGTCTCTATGTGACTTTTGTGGCTTCCAAAGTCTGGTTCCATCAGGGTAAGTCCATGTGGCTTCTCCTCCAGGATGTCTAACAGGAAATCAGCCTTGTATCTTGTGAGTAGAACATCTTCAAGGGACTGATTCCCAAGTGTCTCACCTCCAAAGGGCAAATATGGCCAGATTTTCCAGAATTCTCAGGAGAAAACCAAGTCCACACAGGGGGCTCATTGGCTATCTGCAGATTGATAGGCTAGACTCCACTCCTACCCTCCCAATCCTGAAATTGACACCAGCTTAGTGACTGCCACAGATTCTCAGGTGTGTCCTGCAGATGCATCACTATCAACTACTCCCAGGATTATATCTCTTGAACCAAACACAAAGCCTTATTATCTGGGGTAAAACTAGGTCCTTACTTCACAATTTCATTATCAGCTAAATTTAGTGGACCTATGTGGGTGACAGAAAGATTTCTCCCAAGTTGTCTCCCCCAGACATATGCCTAACTTAAACTGCTTGCTCCACATGGCATATGACTATATATATGGAGGCCAAGCACAGTAGGTCAGGAGCTATTCTCCCTAAGGGTTATTAGCTGTCCATAGGAGTCAGACTATCTAGCCTGTCCCAATCTAAAGTAGGTCCACTCCCTTTAGATAAGCCTACCAATAGAGTACTTCCTTATAGGAGACTAAGATGGCAAGCCCACCCAAGAGCAATCAAGGTTAGGCTGCAGCCATCAGGAATCTACCCATCTTGTCTTTTGAGGGTCTCCAGTAACCTGCCCCTCCTATCACATCCCCTCCCCCTCCTGTAGATCATCCCCCTCATTACTGTTCAACCTTGGTATAGCCACTTCTTATTACGTGTCTTTATCTGTAACTGTGGGGCTCAGGTGTCACCCATAAAGGTTATAAAAGCTTGATCAAAAAATAAATCACATGCTTGCTCTCTCTCCACGTGGACCATCAGACGGGGCTGAGGTGAGCATGCTACCATGAAATGCGTCTGACTCCTATTACTCTTTTCTTTCTCATGCTCTCTATAACTTTACTATAATAATTAGTCATTATCACTGTACAACTGTGTCTATCGAACCCGTGATGCATTAGAGGCTGGCTTCCTCTGATAGAGCTACGCAATATTTTATTTTTCATAAGACACAGTCAAATAAAACGGAACAAAGATATTGTGTATTATTACAGACTGAGATTTTTGAAATTTTATGTATTTTCGTTTTACTAGATCTTGACATAAACTGCCTTTCTTAGTGTGGCCACAGTTAAACAAACAAACAAAAAAGCTTGAAAACTACTTTTGGAAAAACGGTTCTCTCCAGCAGGTAGAGCTGTTGTTTCTCAAGAGTTCAGACTCATGGGAGTCCCATGTGCAGCAAAACGTACTGTGGGCTGGCCCTGCGCCCCCGGTGGCCACCCGGCTTGAGTTCACTGTAGCAGCCGCTGTTTGCACCCGCCTTGTTGAGCCTCCTCCTCTTTTCTTGGTGGCTTTCTGCTGTAGCACACGTGATGTCCTGCTGGATGTTGTCCTTGTGAGGTGCCCTCAAGTCCATTCCTGCTTATGGTACTCTATGCACAACAGAGGAAACACTTTTCAGTGAGGAGGTGCATAGTCACAGCCAGCCACTGTGCCAATCCTTCTCGTCACGGGGTTTCCTCTCTTTTAACTGCCTATCTTCTTTACCAAGTACGACATCCTTTCCAGGGACTAGTCTCATCTGAAAGATAATGTGTTCAAAATGTCTGAGAAGAAGCCTTGCCATCCTTGCTTCTCAGAAGAATTCTTCCAAGATAGATATTTATTCTTTGGGTAGGCCACAGTACTTTCCATATCTTCATCAGCCTCACATTCAAATACATTTATTATTTTTCTTATTCACTGTCCAACTTTCACAGGCCTAAAGGAATTGAAAAATACCCAAAGCTTGGTCCAGTCACACCTTAGTCTGCAAAGTGACATCTCTGATCTTCAATCATTTAGAGAGACCTTGTGCAGTAGATTAACCTTATGCATTGTGTCGATTGATTTCTTGAATGCTGCTTACATGAACCTTGGTTGTGATTCTCCAAAGAAGCTAAAATAACACAGAGGAAAGTAACTCATATTTGCATGCTTCCAGCCAAATCTATTTCAAAGTTCATAGATTTTTCTAGATTATAGGAAGGAAAGGACTTCACAGGTATTGTTTATCACTCTGCAAGTACCAAGGCAGTGTTCCTATTTCCCAGTCCATGCAATCAACATACATAGTCAGGTGCCCTGGAAGAGAGATTATAAATGTCTCATGTAACTTCCAGTAAGGCTGGCTGCCAAGTGAGCTCAAGTTGGGTTAAGTTTGCCATAATGTTGATCAAAATCCTGAAATTTTGAGAGCACTTCTTAAAATATATACATTTATTTTGTTACTGTTCCTGAGCATATACACAATGAAACATACACATTCTACAATGCCTACAATTCAGTGATAGCGAATGTAGTCTACATGTGATGGAAACCCCTTCATCGTTTCTTTCTAAGTTATCTCTCCCCATGAACGTACTCACTACACTCTAAGCTTCCTATGAAAACTTTGCCGTTGCTGGGGTCAATTTGATCCTATGGAGACAGTTTTTCAAAAAGTAAAGTGCTCAAGGCAGATAGTTTTGCTAATTAAGTTAAGCCATTGTCTTCTTTTCATTGGTTGAGTTTCTCCTAGACCCATCAAAGTTCCCGAGTTAGATGCATTCATCCCTGCCCTGCATCTAGGGAGAGACCTTACTTCCCAACCCTCCAGCCTGGAGACCCCCCTCACACTATGTCAGCACTCTCCAGGGGAAATCAGAGCAGCAAATCTACAGGAAGTATGCTTCCTTCCTCTGAGCCCAGCCACAAGCATACAAATGGACAGGTGTACAGGAAGTGGTAACCAGTCACTTGCTGACCACGTAGTTCATAGAATGACCATCTTCAATGCCTACTTCCTATTTCCTCTGATTAGGGATGACAGAGAGACATGATCCTTGTTGGGGTTGAGCTCCATCTATCAAAAAGCAATGCTCAAGTCCTAGCTCCAAGTACTGGTCATAGGATCCTATATCTTTTGGTTACTAGCTAACACATGTGTATACTGGAGGAGCTGTTGTTATTTGCTACTGAGCTGCTTCCATCTGATGGGGATTCTGTGACTTACGATGGGGACCTGTGCTCCTTTGGGGTTTTCAGTGACAGGGATCTTTGGGAAGCAATCGCTAGACCTGTCTCCTGAGGCCCTTGAGTGGACTCAATCGCTAGTCATTTCATTTCACAGTCAACTAGTTAATAATAAGCACCATGAATGGAGTCTCACCAAATTCTCTCCAATATTTGTTGTTTTCTGATTTTATTTATTTTTTAAAATTTTCTAGCTGTGCTATAAAGCTGATACCCCATGATTTTGATTTGCAACTCTTTAACAAAGTTGTTATGCGCTCAGTCATAAGAACAACTGTGAGGATGGCCCAGGACTGGGTGGTATTTGGTTCTGTTGCATGTGGGCCTGCTTTGAGTCAGAAAATGACTCCACTGCATGTAAGAACAACAACAACAACAGCAACAACAGACATGGAGCCAACTCATGGCAGTGGGTTTGGACTTTTGTTCTTGGTAGTGATCCCAAGCATTTCTTTATACGGTTTGGGTGACCTGAATATATTTTTCCTTTTAAACTGTGAATTAGGAGGGGTGGGGTGTTGTATTTCAGACGTTCAACTTTGAATTCAAAAGTTCAAACCACTCATCAATAAATCAACTCCTCCTGCCCCAGTCATTTCTATCCTAACTCCTCCCTTCTCACCTAATTCCTCATCTCCCTCTCATGGAACTCCATCTTCTCCCTCACCTATGCCTAGTTCACTGCTTGTTGACTTCCCCCCCCAAGCCCACCCCCCTGCCTTCCCTCTCTTGGAAACTTCCAAGGTCTGTTCCCTTTGGTATGAAAGTCTCCATCTTAGTTTTTATGCTTAAGGTGATAGTTTTACATAATATTTGTCATTTTGTGATCCACTCACTCAGCAAATTGTTCTCCAGGACTAACCATGCTATATAGTGTTTCATGGTTTCATCATGAGACACCGTGGTACATGGTATTTCGTTGCATATATGCACCAACATTTCTTTACTGATGAGCATTTGGGCTCTTTCCAACTTCTTGTTATTGTAAGCAGTACTGAGATGAACAGGGGTGAGCATATAGTCAGACATTTTTTGGATTTTTTGATTGTGGATGAGAGATGTTGATCAAGCATAACTGGATCACAGACTATAAAGAGGAAGCTATAAAAATAAATAAACATTGTTCCTGAAAAAATATAAACAAATGGGTAGATGAGTGTCTCTGAACTTCTAAATGTCAATAGATGCATGCTGAATTAAGTGCATCTAAGAAGTGGCACATATTTAAATTTGTGCAGAACACATGGAGCATGAGGGCCCACATAGCAAGCAGATTCACAGAGGCATACCTCTAAATGTGCTTTGCCAGGCAGTCCAAATGTAGTTTTGCTTTCAAACATCAAGACAGACAGCATGAAGTATAATTGAGAGTTGACAGCTTGGTAGACAGATTGATAGAAGGCAGGAGAGCCAACAAGAGATTAGAGGAACAAAAACATGTTCAGTGTGCAAACGTTTACAACAGATTTACTCATAGTGACCGAAATGTGAGACTAACCCAAACATCCATCAGCTGGCTGAGAGATCACGGTAGTGCCTCTGAAAGATGGGGCAAAGTATGGACCTTGGTGACTCCACAGATGTATATGAAAAGCAATATGCTAAGCTAAAGAGGCCAGATTCAAAAGGCCACATAATGTATGACTCTATTTATATGACAATCTAGAGAAGGTAAAATCAAAGAAACAAGAATCTGATCCTTGGTTGCTTGGAGATGGGGGGAGGGGATGGACTATTAAGGGAAAGATGAAAACATTCTGTATTTTGTTTATCATGGACATTATATGATTGCATATGTTTGATGGGGGGAGGGGATGGACTATTAAGGGAAAGATGAAAACATTCTGTATTTTGTTTATCATGGACATTATATGATTGCATATGTTTGTCAAATTAATAGAACTGTATACTTAGAAAGAGTAAATTTTATAGAATCTAAGTAGCCCCTCAATAAACCTGACTTTAAAAAAGTATATGAGAAACTCGGCATGAATTGATAAAGACCACCTGTCCGTGTGTCCTACCCTGGTGGCTGAGATTCCGGGGTTATGACCACGAGTATTTCAGAGACTAGCAGGGTCCAGCCATGCTGAACAGGTTCCAGTGGAGCTTACATGTTAAACAAACTTGGTGATCTTCTTTGAAATTAGTCAGTGAAAACCTTGTGAAACCCAACAGAATGCTGGAAGATGAGCTTTCTAGGTTGTAAGGCACTACAACACACCCACAACAGTGGGCTCGAGCATGCCAGTGACCATGAAGATGATGCACGTGATGTTTCTGACGTTGCTCATGGGTCACCATGGGCCTGAGCTGACTCAGCAGCAGCTAACTATCACAACAAGGATGGAAGTTTGTTATAAAATTTGTTATAAAACAAAAGTTCTGTGAGGAAAAGGAAAATAAAAAGATCAAAGTTGTTTTAGGGGAAACTTTCGTTTGCAAATCCTGTGCTTGAGATTCTGGGAAATTACATTGTAATAGTTCAAAACCTATTACAAAATAACTAATCTAAGGGATTATTGCTATGTTAGGCAGAGTGTCTCCTAGATAAACATTTACTATTTTCACAAATAATAAATAACACTCCTATATTGTAAGCTTAGCCTGCTTTCAAAAGACAAAGCTTCTGTTCTCACCAGGCCCAAATCTTGTCAGGCAAGACACATCAACTGTTGCTTATCACTCCCTCCCCCCGATTCTCACGAATACCCCCACTCTTGGGGCAGACACAAATCACTAAGGGGAGTCCAGTTTCCCATCAACCACATCCGATTCTTTCTGGTGAATCTGCTTTCTCTGTCAGATTTTTGAAAGTGTACCCTAAAAATTAAGGAGAAGGCAATCTGTGGTATCTAAAAATTATAACTTTTTTTTCGGATTCTCTAAAAGATTGACAAATTTACACACACATTTATATATATGACAAGAATGTTCAAAATTGATTTGATTTCCCATAGGAAACAATTACTCAGTTTTAATACAAGATTCAGTATTCAAGAGACTTCTCTGCCATAGAATACAAACTCTTGAAATTCTTCTCATTGAGCAGATAAAATACCCTTAGAATAAAACTTTAGCTCATAAATGGGCCGTGAGACTTGGCATTTACATGCTGTCAGGTTGTCAGACCCTGTCGGCATGATGCTAAGCCTTATAGGGGTGTTCTCTTAAAAGCACACAGCTCCTTCTAAGAGGAGATGATACACAAGAGACATCACATTTGGACAGAGAGATGTCAGAAAAGGCTTTGGGCTGGGATGCGTGATATAAGGGGGTTTCTTTACATGGCAAAATTTGAACAGTTAAGCCAAGGGTGAAAGATGTTCTGTACAGAACAGCCACTTGTGGTCTGTGTCCAGGTGTCAGATATCAGGAACTTAAAATCTGTATAGAAAAAATTAAAAGATTTGACTGGAAATATGAATGAAGATCAGTTTAGAAGACATTTTGAAAATTTTGTTTGGAACTTAGAAATTAATTTGATTGACAGGTGCATGATCTGATTATAGGTGTGCTTTAGATAAAGTAAATCAACATTCCTATGTAGGAAAAACTGGACTTATCTTGAACAGCAAAAGTAAAGTAAATGAAAATGTCAATCCACATTTTCAGGAAGGCAACTGTGTTGGTCTGGGTAGACTAGAGAAACAAATTCATAGACACACATATGTGTTTAAGAGAACTCTATATATGAGAACAATTGAATATTGAGAAACCATCACAGCCCAGTCCAGATCAGGTCCTTAAGTTGAATATTAGCCCATATGACCCGATACTAATCTAAAAGTCTTCTTGAGACTCACAAAACACATGCAGTGATGGTGAATGCAGGAGGATCTCAGGCCAGTGGATGAGAAATCTTGTGGATCTAGAGGCATTTTAAGCATCTCAGCGCTGGCATGACTCTTTATATGACTGCTCCAGGTCCAGGGCTCTCACTACCATCAGCCTAGCTCCATGTGTCTTGTCAGTAGAGAGTTTCTCAGGGAGAGAGCAGAGGAGAGAGAGAGAGAGAGAGAGAGAGAGAGAGAGAGAGAGAGAGAGAGAGAGAGACAGTCTACCACCTCCAAAGAGGAATACAGGAGTTCCCAGAATCCTCAGGGGAAGACCATCCCCATACAGAGGTCTCATTGGCTATGACCTGATTAACAGACTGAATTACACCCCTTCACTCTGAATCTTCAATTTGTGGTCAGATTATGCAACTACCACAGTAATCAAATTCAAATTCACCACCAACGAGTCAATTCTGATTCACAGCAACCCCAAAAGATGGAGTACAACTATGTCTTTTGAGTGTATGCCGCTGTAAGTATTTATAGGAGCAGAAAGTGTCATATTTCTTCCACTAAGTGGATTCAAACTGTTGATTTTGTGGTTAGCAGCTCAACACATAATCCACTAGCCCACCAGGGCGTCTTCAGGAAGGTAAGATGGGCCAAAACATAAGTTATGATAGTAGAAAGTGAGAGAAAAAAAAAGGACAGAGTGGATACTAGAGCTATTTCTGAAATAGAAAAGAGTTCCTTTCCAGATGGAAATCAGAGGAACATGGGAACAATGTCAAGAGTGGGCAAAAGGAAAAGAGGTGTATTAAGGGAAAGGGGAATCTCCAGTCTGACAGGATCCCGCCCCCTGCTGTGTTCTGTAAGCACATGTTCCCCCATGGAATTACCTGTGGGTTTAATTCACAGACCTTTTGTTTAACAGGTGAATGCAACCATAGTGCTTCTAGGCTCCTTTTTGAATGGTAATAGCATGTGACTCTCTGTATTGCATATGTTTATATAATTGTCTTTTTCTCTCTTAACTGCATGGTCATCAAAATAGGTAATCAACAAATGCTTGCAAGCCTGTAAGATGACATAAAATAAGCACTATCCTGGTGGACAGTGAATTAACAGAGCACAAAGCCACTTAGAACAGAATTGAGATCCTGGCTTTGACACTCACTAGTTCTGTGAGTTAGTAGTTAGTGCTCAACTACTAAATAAAATGTTCGTGTTTAAAACCCACTGTACACTCTGCAAGAGCAAGTTGCATAATCTGCTTCTGTTAAAATCTCAGCCTTGCAAACCCTCTGAGGCAGTCCAACTCTATACTACAGGTCTCTATGAGTCAGAATGGACTACTAGTTTGCTTTTTGGTCTTTGGTTTTTAGGTTATTTGATTTTGAGCAAAAGACACAACTTTTCTGATTTTCCTTTGTTCAGATGTGTGAGGGGGATGATACCATTTACTCCCAAATAGTCACTCCCCTCTCCTGTAGGAGAATCATCTGTCCCTGCTATGATGATGTGAAGTTCAGCATAGCTCAAAATAGTCAATGACTCTCTGTCTACGGATCACAGACATAGTAACATGACTGGCTTGGGTCAGTTAAGAGTCAATGAAGTGGCACGTGTAATTTTTAAGAATGTTTACACAGCCTCATCAAAGTAGAATTATCAGCAAGCGAGTTTTGGTGCTGTAGTAGTTACGCAGTGGACAGCCGACTACAAGCCCAGTAATTCCAAAGTACTAGCTACTCTGCATGAGGCATGTGACTTTGGAGAGGCTCAATGTCTGAAATCCATGGGGTAAAGTTCTCCATTGTCTTATCGGGTTGTCATGTGTCAAAAATGACTGCACGGCGGTGCATTTGGTTTAGTGTCTTTCAGAAATTGAATAAGCTGTTACTGTTAGATGGCACGGAGGCTGTTCCTACCCATGGTGACCCCTGTACATTGCCCTGTGCTGTTGTGGTAATGTGCTCAAGCCCACTGTTGAAGTCACTGTGCCAATCCAGCTCATTGAGGGGATTCCTCTTTTTCACTGCCCCTCTGTGCTACCAAGCATGACATCTTTCTTTAAGCATGAAAGCAGGTTAAAAGTTGTAGGCCAAAGTTTTGCCATTCATGCTTCTAAGGAGTTTTCTGGATATAACTTCTTCCAAGATTCATTTATTTGTGTTTTTGGCGGTACATAGTACTTTCAAAATTCTTCTCCATCAGCACGATATAAATACACTAATTCGTTTTCAGTTCGACAGTCAATGTCTAACATTCATCACATATATACGAGACAACTGGAAATACCATGGCTTGGATCAGATGCAACTTAGCCATCAAATAACTTGGCTTTTTCATACTCTAAAGAGGTCTGAGCAGCAGCTTTATCTAATGTATCTTTTGTTTGCTTGACTGTTTCTTCCATCAGCTTTGATTGAGTGTTCACGTAAGAGAAAATCCTTAACAATGTCACCCTTTTCTTCTTTTCCTATTGGTTAGGTTGTGAGGGTTGTGACCTTCTTTATATTACATTGCAATCCATATTGAAGGCTGCAATCCTTGAACTTCATCAGCAAATGCTTCAAATCCTCCTCACTTTCCTCAAGCAAGGTTGTGCCATTTGCATATAGTAGGCCATTAACAAGCCTTCCTCCAATCCTGGTGCCTCCTTCATGTATCAACTTCTCTGATGATTTGCTCAGCATACAGTGAGAGATAAGACAACCTTGACATATATCTTTCCCGATTTTTAAACTATGCAGTATTCCTTTGTTCTGTTCATAAAACTCCCTCTGGATCCATGTATAATTTCTGCATGAGCACTGTTCTGGAACTCCCATTACTCTTAATGTGTACGTATTGTTTATCAAAATTCACACAGCTGAATGTCTTGCGATAGTCAATAAAATTGAAGTAAGCATCTTGTTAGTATTTTCTGCTTTCAGACAGGGTTTGCTAGAGAAATTAAACTAAGACACTTATGATTTTATATCTATATAAATCATATATTAATCTATGTATATATACACAGAAGAAATATAACAGATACTTAGTTCACACAGCAGTACGGAGAGCTCAGTTCAACTCACTTTCATGAGTACTTACTATACTGAAGGTCCTTCAAGTCCTGAGGGCGGCTGGTCTAAGATCAATGAAGCCTGCAGCAGAGTCTGCCCTCTAGGTAAGGAACATAGATGGGGCAGCAATGGCAGGAAGATGAGAAGCTGAGGCATGGCAGAAGTCAGTTCCAAGGAGCACAGCAAAGAAGTCCAGTAGGGTCCCCAAAACGCTTGGCAAAGCAAGTCTCGATGGAACCACAAGTGATGCATTCAAGGTGACATGACTCACAGGTTGCTACAGCTCACAGAAGCACAGCATGCAGTTGAGGCGGAGGACTAGCTCAAGGGGCAGAGGACTGGTCTGATCACCGTGGAGAAAGAGGCAGGATGCCTGCAGCTCAAAGAATTTATCTGTCACCTTCCAATCAAGCTGCAACCTGATTAAACTCAGTCCACGTGTTCCTATGTAGGCCTAACTGGCACAGTAAACCTGTCACATTGCTGGCATCAGCAATGATAGCCCTTATTCCATATCCTCCTCTAAATCCAGTCTGAATCTCTGGCAGCTCACTGTCAGTGTTCTGCTACAAGTATTGTTGGATGATCTTTAGCAAAATTTCATGTGCATGTGATATCAATGATATTGTTCTATAAAATGAGTACTATATCCTCTGTCATTAATGATCGATGCAGTAAATCTGTTCTTGAGATGTTTTCTAAATCCAGGTGGAATAAACTCAATGTCGTATCTTAGCTCTTGTGAACTTGTTTTAATTTTCTTCAGCTTCAATCTGAACTTAATTGTGAGCAATTATTAGTCTTTTCCCAGTCAGCCCCTGACCTGATTTTACTTATTGATATTGGGCTTCACCAGCATCTCTTCCCAGAGATGGAGTCAATTTGATTTCTGTGTATGTATTCATCTGGAGAAGGACCTACGTATTGCCTTTGCATTGTTGAAAAAAAAGTATTTGCTATGAACAAGTCTTAGCCTAGTAAAATACCTTGTAAAAATCTCAAGTTTGCTCTATTCTCAAAGCCATATTTCCCAACTACTGTTCCTTCCTCTTTGCTTTCAATATTTGCATTCTAATCACTAACTGTTATCAATGCATTCGATTAAATTTTTTATCACTATCCAACTGACTCTTCATCACTAGCTTTGTGGCTGGTGCATAATTGGATAATTGGTTTTTTATTGGATTTCCTTGACATTTGATAGATAAAATCCTATTACAAACAGCATTGCACTTCAATGCAGATCTTGGAATGTCCTTTTTGATTATGAATGTAATGTTAATCCTTTTGTGTCATTCCCAGTGTAGTACACTACATGATTTTCTGATTCAAAATGACCAATACCAGTTCATTTCAGCTCTCTAATGCCTATGATAATGATTTTTATGTGTTTAATTTTGTGGCAGTCATGTGCTTATGTTAATTTTATGATTGAAATGTAGGGGTAGAGTCTAGCCTGTTAATCTGGAGATAGCCATTGAGTAGCCAATGAGGCCTCCATGTGGGCATGGCTTTCTCCTGAGACTTCTGGGAAATCTCACGATATTTCCCTCATGAAGATGAGAAGCTATCTTCCCCAGTTGTTGGGAGTTAGTCTCTGAGGCAACGAGTCACGGAAAAGGCAAGATGGCAGCATCCGAGAAGCTGGAGGAGCTAGCGGAGAGACCACACGGGTTTGCCCTGTGGATCCAGACCTCTGAAGCTGGAGCAGCATGCTGTTGATGGACCCTGAGCCCTGGAAGCGAGGAGCCATGGGGAGACCCCTGCCAGCGCCAGAATTCTGCACCCACTGACCTGTGACTTCATGAGTCTGAAGGAGACTTTATAGACTGATTTCGGGTATATGGGTTAGTATCGGACTTATGACTTTGAACTGGACTAGATTAGGAAGCCTTCTTAGTGTCACATTCCTTTTGTATATAAATGCTTTCTTTATATCCATATACGTGTCTATGAAATTTGTTCTAGTCTACCCGGACTAGCACAAATTTCATTTTTGATGACTTCCAATTTTGCAAGGTCCACACTTTGTACATTGCAATTTCCAATTATTAGTAGATGATCTGCAACTATTTTGTCTCACCTGGATTTGTGCCCCATCAACAGTTGAAGATCCGGAAGGCTCCTCTCCCATAGATTTTATTCCACGCATGTTTCATTGGTTGACTTATTGAGAAAGAAGCTCCCCCTCACTCACATCTATAATTCCTTCCACCTGATGGGGTCTATCTTTTACCACTATCTCTGACAATGTAGTTTCCATTCATTAGGTCTCTGTATCTGATAATATTTCTATGTTATGCAAAATTTTTTTAGCAGTTGCTTCCTTCATACTGGACAGCCAATTCCTTCTTTGTGTTCTGTTCTTAGCTTGGAAGCTCTGCTGAAACTGGGGTGTCCCTGCTGGCTTTTGGAATACCACTGATATTTCCTCATAAAAGAGCTTCCAGTATCACAGTGACACACAAACCTCCACAGTATGATAAACTGACAGAAAAGTGGTGGGGAAAAGTAGAGGGAAGCAAAGAAGAGGAAGAGCTGCAAGAGCAGCTGCAACAATGGGCTCAAACAAGAATGTCTGTGTGCATGGCACAGACTGAATGGTACTTTGTCCTGTGTACACGGGGACACCATGACTTGGATCACCTTGATGGATGGCACCCAATAATGATACTGATGCTGAGTAAAATTAGTCAATTGCACATGTACAAATATTATTTTCATTGTTGTAAAAGAAAAATATGAAGGCAAAATTTTTTCATTCAAAAAGAAATAGACTTTGATAGTTAGCTGGTGTGGTCAGGAAAAGGAAAGACAGAGAAACAATGGATTTGACTCCAACTAACAGAGGGTAAATACATTGATTAAGGTGAAGGGGAAAGTATTATTAGACAAGAAAAAGAGTAAGGAGAGAAAATTGGGATGTGGTAAAGACAAACTATTGCTAGTTTTGATACACTGTTTGAATTGTTGAATAAAAATATGATATGAACTGTAATACTCACCTAATTCAACATAAAACTTAAAAAATATAAAATAAGTGTCATATCCCCTGGGATAATGATTATTTGGATCCCAGCTACCACTACTGACTACTGTGACCAGAAGCTTAACATAAGAAACCTGATAAAATATGGATCAGACTTTTTCACAGGGTCAGTTTTAGCTAAGTCACAGATTTGCTCATGAACTATACAATATCATCCATGAGCATGTCTATGACACCAAAAGGGCTTGGGGTGGGGAGAGGGGAGGTGGAGATCTGGGGACCTAGTATACTGTGTAAGTCTTCACTGAAAGCACAATAAAATATTTTAACTTCAAAGATGAATCCACAAAAGGAGGTGATGCTGTGATCTTCACAAAGTCATGATGTGGATGGCTTGGTGGGTCTGTGGGAGTGTGTTCCTGGAATGAATGCGAGTGAAGGCCGTGGCAGCACCACGCGCTACAAACGGATACAGAACTCCCCACAAAGGCACCCTATCTTTTCATTTATGTACACACTGGTAAAAAACCATAACCAAACGGTGCTGTTTTCAGCTTGATTTGTATTTTTAGATGTTCTCTTCAGGGTCATTATGTTTCATTTTACAATTCAAGCTGAGCATCAAATACAATTCTGTAAAATAACATTAATAATAATGCAATCTGAAGTGTTGAACTAATTATGTCGATTTATTAGGAACTGCTCACTCCTCTTCTGCTTTCATAGAAGTGAGTGTAAAGTCGCAGCATCACAGCTTGTCTCATTCTAGAGCACGGGATTTGAAGCTGTAGGATCAGCATCAAGTTGCATCATCTGAGATGTAGGGCACACATACATCCTTTCGTCACTGTCTTCACCATTTCTGACATCAGCCATCCTCCACACATCACTCTCGACTTCTCTGCTTGGTTTGACAATTCACTGCAATGGCCACACAGATTCCACAGACCCTACATACCGACGGTCATGTGATCTATCAGTGAACAGGCTATGATTCTGGTTCAGGATCAACCAGACACAATTCAGAATACAAGAGACAGTTTTTCGCTCAGGACAACTTCCAGCCAAGACAGCTCTTAGCTTCTTCTTGACTGTGCCAGCACACTGGCAGCTCTTCTTTTGGCTCTGCCTGCTGACAGGCTCTTTTGGGTTGCTGCCCTGCTTGGCCAAGGCTGTCAATGCCTTAGCTCTACTGATAAATGCCTACAGCTCCCCTTTCCACCAGCAAGCCTCCTATCTGACAGTGCTTCTACCTGAATCCTCTTGCTGCGTGGGCTGGCAAGCCCACTGCAGTCATCTTGCATTGGGTTCCTGGGGCCTGACAGTCATTCTGCTGCCACGGTTTCTTTTCTACTTGGCTTTGGTGAGCCTGCTGCTGTTTCTTGCCATCTCCAGCAGTACAACTCCCTGGTTTCTGCACCTAGGAAGTTCTCCAGATATTCAGGTTCAAAGGACATGCTCTACTCCAGAGGCCCTAACCTCCCATTCCTGTGGGACTGGTCCTTACAAAAGTCTACTTATTATCCACGTTAATGCATGACCCTCGTATTAAGACAATAAACTGACTAAGCCTTTCAGTAAATCAAAATCATTCCATTGAAATAGGAGTCAACCAAATCCGGCAAGATCACAAGATCTCACTGCATGGTTTTTCACGTCTGTACGCATAGTGAACTAACCCAGGAACTTGCAATATTGTGGCCAAGTCAATCATCCTTTGGCGGAATTATGAACCCAAAGTCAGAAACGCTATATGTAAGAGAAATACATTTAAATGCAACTGATAAAATATTTGCTATTTTAAAATTAGCAACAATAAGGCCTCCTAGAATGTAGAGGCTTTTATGCCTACTGGAAGGTTACTGTGGGCCTTAGTTACCTAAAGTTGCCATAGCAGCAATCTCATAGGTGGATGGATTTAAAGAACAGAAACATATTTTCCCAGTTCTGGAAGCTAAAAGTCCAAATCAGTGTCTCGGCTGTGCTCATCCTTACTTCTGGGTGACCCCTGTGTTCCCTGCTTCTGTACAAATCTTCGCAAGGCATTTTTCTTTCCTCATGGCTATCTATTGTGTGTTCTGCTTTTTAAATCTTGGAAGTAGATCGGTTGATACATTATGCCGAGTGATTGCATTAGATTGGATTACATCCACAGGTCTCAGCTGTTAGGATATTAGTACATATTCTGAGGGAGTGCAATTCATTCCACGTTGTTGTGGTTAGGTGCCATGAAGTCAAAGCTGCCTCATAGCCTCCTTATACACAACACAATGAAACCCTGCATGGTCTTGTACCGTCTTCCCAATTGTTCCTGTGCCTAAGCCCATTGGCGCAGCGATTGTGTCAATCCATCGCATTGAGGACCTTCCTCTTTTTCACCGTCTCTCCACTTTACTCTAGACAGTAGACTCTCCAGACAATAGGCCCCAAATATGTAAGATGAAATCTCCCCATGCTTACCTCTAAGCAGCACTCTGGCCTTGCTTCTTTCAATACAGAGCTGCTTGTCCTTTTAGCAGTCCATGGTACATTCAATACTCTTCTCCAGCACCACAATTCTAATGCATCTATTCTTCTACAGCGTTTTTATGCAATGTTCTATTTTCATGTGCACATCAGGCAATGGAAAATATCATGCTTGTGTCAGAAGCCCCTTATTCTTCAAAGTAGCATCCTAGCTCTTGAAAACTTTAACAAAGTCTTGTGCAGGAGATCTACCCAATGAAATACATTGTTTGCTTTCTTGACAGCTGATTTCATGAGCATTGATTGAGGATCCAAGTAAGACACAATCCTTGAGAACTTCAACCATTTCTTTATTGATCATGATGTTACCTATTGGTCCAGTTGTGAGAATTTTGGTCTTTTTTACATTGGGTGGTATTTCATACTGAAGGCTACAATCCTCGATCTTTATTTATTTGTTATTATTTCTATTAACTACTTTTACTGGGGCTCTTACATCTATCATAATCCATTTATTCATCTATTGTGTCAAATGCATTTGTACATATGTTGCCATTATCATTTTAAAGCATTTTCTTTCTACTTGAAACCTTGCTATCAGATTATCTTTCCCTTCCTTTCCCTTTCCTTCATCATGAACCCTTGATAAGTTATAGATTATTGTTTTCATCTCTTATATCATCCTCTGTCATCATTCACCCACTTTCCTGTTGTTCATCTCCCTTGGAGGGGATTACAGTTGATCCTTGTGATCAATTACCCCTTTCTCCCCCCCACCTTTCCCCTATCCTCCAGTTATCTCTCTTCTCATTGTTGATCCTAAGGGGGTTATCTATACTGGGTTCCCTGTGTTGAGGGACACTTACCTGTAGCAGTATACATGTTCTGGTCTAATTTGATTTGTAAGATAGAATTAAGCTCATGATAGTGGGGTGGGGGTGGGGTAGGAAGCATTAAAGAACTAGAGGAAAGTTGTATGTTTTATTGGTGTTATATTGCACCCTAACTGTATCTTCCTTGTGACCCCTCGGTAAGGGGATATCCTATCATCCACAGATGTACCTTGGGTCTCCACTCCATTTCTCCCTTCCCCCATTTACATTGCTCTGATTTTGTTCTGGGTCTTACAGGCCTGATACTTGATCCCATCAACATTTCATGATCACACAAGCTGGTGGAATTCTTCCATGTTAACTTTGCTGCTTCTGAGCTAGATGATAATTTGTTTATCTTCAAGCCTTTAAGAACCCTGACACTATTATCTTTTGATAGCTGGGCACCATCAGCTTTCTTCATCATATTTGCTTATGCACCCATTTTGTCTTCAGTGATCATGTAGGCAAGGTGAGCATCACAGTATGCCACAATCCTTAATCTTGATAAGCAGGTGTTTCAAGTCCTCCTCACTTTTAGGAAGCAAATGTGTGTCATCTGCTTACTGCAAGTTATTAATAAGCTTTCCTCCCACCCAAATGCTGCACATTTCTTCATATAATCTAGTTTTTCTGGTGATTTGCTCATCATATAAGTTGAACAAGTAAGGTGAGAGGATCCAATCCTGATAGATATCTTTGCCATTTTTAAACCATGCAGTATCTTTCCCCTGTCCTGTTTGCACAACTGCCTCTTGATCCATGTCCAAGTTCCTCATGAGCACAGAGAAGTGTTCTTGGATTTCTGTTCTCCTTAATTTATCCAGTTTATTACAATCCACACTGCCTAATGCATTTGCAAAGTGAGTGATTCACAAGTAGACAACTTGCTGGTATTTTCTCCTCTGAGCCAAGATCCATCTGATATCAACAATGACATCCTTGGTTCCACATTCTCTCCCAAATTCAACCTGAACTTCTGGCAGATCCCTGTCAATGTACTGCTGCAACTGTTTGGGGTGAGATGATCTTAAGCAAAATTTTACTTCTGTGTGCTATCAGTGATATAATTCCATAGTTTAAACATTCTATTAGGTCACCTTTACTTGGAATGAGTACAGATATGGATCCTTTCCAGTCAGTTGGCCAGGTGATTGTCTTCCAAATTTCCTGGCATAGATGAGTGATTGCTCCCAGTGCTTCTTCCGCTTCCTGAAATGGTCCAATGGGTATGTCATCAATTCCTGAAGCCATGGCTTTGGTTAATGATTACAGTGCAGCTTGAACTTCATACATCACCATTAGTTCTTGCTCATATGCTACCTCCTGAAATAGTAGGCTGTCTACTAGTGCTTTTTGATACAGTAAGTCTGCGTTCTTTCTTTCTTCTCTTGATATTCTTACATAATTCGATATTTTGCTGGTAGAAAATTTCAAAATTGCAATTTGAGGCTTGAATTTTTTTCTAGAGTTCTTTCAGTTTCATATACATTGAGCATGTTCTTACTTATTGTTATTCTAATTCTATGCCCTTGCACATTTCATTACAATATTTAGCTTTGTCTTCTTGAGCTTCCCTTTGAAATTTTCTGTCCAGCTTCTTGACCTTGACTTCATTTTTCTCCCATTTGCTTTAGCTATTCTATGATGAATGTCTTTTCTGACATTCATGTATTCAATGTCTTTTCTGACATCAATTTTGATATTTTCTTTCTTCCCTGTCTTTTTTAGTAATCTTTGTTTTTTTCAGTAATGATGGTCTTGATTTCCTCTCATAGTTCATCATGTCTTATGCGTTCCAATCAGTAAAACCTAGGAGAGCATCTTTATCCCAATTTTGATCAGTTTCCAACTGAAGTCATTGGTAGAATTCTTCAATTCCCTCATCATTCTTGAAAGTGGGTAGGTATAATCTCAACACACAAACAATGTACTTTATGACAGATTTAGCAAGATCCCTCCAGAATGAATGCCACACCATTATACCTGATATTGTTATTTCCAGCATAGTAAATCATATGACTTTCTGATTAAAAATTATCAACACCAGTCTATTTCAGCTCATTAATGCCTAGGATATCAACCTTCAAGAATCCCATTTCATTTTTGACCAATTCCAATTTTTCTATATTCTTATTTGACACACTCCAAGTTCTAATCATAAGAAGATTTTTGGAGCTATTTCTCTTTACCTGAGTCATGCTCCATAGTTGTGCATAGTTAATGGTGAAAGACTTTTCTTACATGTAAAGTGTATCTTTGGAAAGAAAAAGCTTTGTTAAGACTTTTCTTAGAGTTTATGGTGGAAAGTATTACTGCTTTCTATTATTGCTTTTCCTTCATATCCCCTTCCTGGATATGTGGAGGATGGTACCTTCCTATGTTCCTGATTTTTAACGCATCGCAGCACTGAGGGGACCTGATCTGGGAAGTGGACCCTGAGTGCAGTAATAAATGCTGATTCCAAGAAGAAGTAGGTTAACCTTTATGCTATCTACCTCTCTTTTAACAAAGAGAGAGAGAGAGAGAGAGATGTATATCATGTTGTGTCATCATGAAAGCACTACAGATTGAAGTCAAGTCTGGGCTCCATGGCAAAGATGACTGGTTGGGCAAAGAAATCTTTTCAGAAGGTTGTGCATAAGTGAGAAATTTGTTTCCTTAAGTCCCTGAAAACTGAAGATTTTTTTCCTCCCCACTGTTTTAGGAACAAAGCTATCCCAATTGATATAATAGCTAAGAACACACGGAATATCCATAGATTTATAAAGTCAGTTCTACATGGTATCAACTTAAACTAGATTAATGAATGACTGTGATTTGCATATGTGTTAAGCATAATCGTAGAAAAGTGGTGTAGAAAAGTTCTTGAAAGAAAAATACATAATAGGCACATGCCTGTCTAAGACAACTATGTTATAGGTAAATGTGTATGTATGTGTGTGTGTGTGTGTGTGTGTGTGTGTTCCATAGTAAAAAGAAGGGAACTTTATAGAAAGCAAGTGGTGGGGTGCCACCCAATGGAAAGGTGGCTGTTACCCCATAAGCATTATTATAAGGAGAGCATATGGACAGACCTTTGAGCCTTTCTTTTTGTTAGAAAGTGATAACAGGGACTGTTTTGTTTTCTTGTTATTGGAAAAAGCTTTGAAGTGTTAGCTGACTCAGTTACTCTTTCCTTTTGATGTGACCACCCTCAAAGCAAACCACTATGATGGGAACACTTCAAAGGAGGACAACCAGTCAATGTTTCCCACAAATGCTCCAAAGAACCAGAGAGAGGCACTTATATGTAAATGGAATTTCCTTTCAGAAAAAAAACTAACAAACAAACAAAACACAACAGGCTAAATTGGAAACTAAATAAGCAAATCCATGTTTAACAGTATTTGCTTGCCACAACTTGTCTTGTAACTTTTAATGTATAATAACTCCAAGAGATGAGTACTAGTTCTACTTTCAAGATGTTTAAATATTTTCTGCCTCGAATGAGAAAACATGGGATGACATTGTAAAATCAGGTCTTAAATCAGAAGGAAAAAAAAAAAGATAAAGTTGTGTATACAGTGTGTGTGGATAGAGTGGAATAGAACTGGTGTGTTGGCATTGATGAGTGTTTGAATTATAAAATGCAGAGTTGATGGTCTGAAGTAGAATGCCCCCCACCCTATCTAATTCACAATAAGAAGCTAATTTGAAAAAAAAAAAGAAATGTTCACCAAGTTCAATATATGAACCCAGAGTACAAGCATAAAAAGCAATGTCTGGGAGCACAGCACAAAAGAGAAGCACTGTTGTTTTTGTTAAGAAATCCTGGTGGTACAATGGTTGGGGCTTGGCTGCTAACTGAAGTGTTAGTAATTCAAACCCATTAGCTCTCTATAGGAGAAAGGTAAAGAAGTCTACTCCTACAGTGATTTACAGCCTTGGGAATCCTACGGTCCACAGAGTCACCATGGAGTCAGAAATTGACTTGAAAGCTATGGTTTGCTTTGTTTTTTTGAGGTTTGATGTTAGTTGCAAATTGAGTTGATTTTAACTAAGGTCCCCACCATCACCTCCCCACCCCAGCATGCAGAGCAGAACTATTTCAGGGCTGTAAACTTTCAGAAGCTGGTCTGTCTTGAGGTGACCCTGGATTTCTGTCAACCTTTCGGCTGGTAGTCTGACACCTAATTATAAACACTATCAAAGGACTCCTAAAATTGAACGTATCACTTTACATTCTGCATAAAATTTTATAGACAACTCTATTTGAATGAATAGCAATTTTAGGGAGGTGTAATACACAAAGTATACTCCAAGGCTTCTATACAATATTCATAAAGTAGTAGTGGACTGTAACGTTACCCTTATGACTTGAAACTATGTAAACAAAGCTACAGCTATAGGAAAGGAAAGCAATATAAAACAGAAGAAAACCATAGCTAGAGAATCTAGGGTGGAATGGGGTAAAAGTTCAGCCATGGAACCAAGCAAATAAAAAATGGATTTTTTTCAAAGTTATGTATTTAATTTTTTTTTTTTTACAAAACAATCTATCACCTTCAAAGTACTCTGCATTACACTTAATACATTTGTCTTATCTGTGACTTCATTCTTGGAAACATTGTAAAGCTCATTAGTTTGGATAACTGACAGCAACTTCCTTGTTTTCTCTTCACTTTCGACTTCATCAAATCTCTGTCCTTTCATGTTCCTCTGCATTTGTGCAAACAAAGAGAAGTCACATAGAGTGAGGTCAGGTAAGTAAGGTGCATAATGGAGAGAGGGGCATGCTGGTTTTTGGCCTTCAACTGGCACACTGAGATAGCTGTGTGAGGAGTTCCATTGTCATGGTGGCAGGCATTTTAGGTCACACACTGTTATGCAATCTTTTCAAAACCTCTAAATAGAAAGCTTGGTGAATAGTCTGATTTGGTGGAACAAATTACAAATGCACTACGAGTCAACATTTTCATTCATTCCTGAAATTGTCCAGACAGAGATTTGTCATCAACTGACATTTCACCTTTTTTTGAAATTAGAGAACCACACATACATTTGAGCTTCCCCAATAGTGCTGTCCTTGTAAGCTTTGTTCAACATCAAAGCAGCTTCTGTGGCATTTTCCCCAAGCAGGACACAACATTTCACAGTCTCATGTTTTCTCTTAAATTTCCCATCACAAACATGAGGATTGAGTGAAACTGTTGTCCAGAAAAAATTCCACTGTCACCAGAGAGAACCTTCCCAGGTGATGCCACTGGGGGCACTAACTCCGAGTGAGCTGGAAGATGCTTGCGTAGCAATGTGTACTAAAAATGTGTACTAAAAATCTTGGCTCTTACTAGTGCAATTACAGTTTTTTTATATATTGATGGCAGACTAATATGAGTGACTATAATTTTATGGTTAGAATACTTATTTCTTGCTCCACCACCTCCCCCCTACCCTCTTTTAGTTTCTTTACTTGTGAGACGGTGACCAGAATTTCTGGTAGAGGTTAACTAATTATGAGCACCAAAACCTACCTGCTGCCTGTTTTTGTAAAGATAATGTTTTATTGGCATACCAACATATGCACTGTTACTGGCCGTCTTCCAACACACTAAATAGCTGCAACAGAAACTGCTAGGTCTGCAAAGCCTAAAATATTTGCTTTGTGCCCTTTTGTAAGATTTTTCCTTTTCTAAGTCTATAGTGTTGTGGTAAAAACTAGGAAATTTTAAACATAGCTTGGTACAGTAGATCTATATTTACCAGATTGTTATTTAAATAAGGAACAACTTGAAATCACATAAACTAGAAATAAACCTAAGTAGCTTCGATTGCAAAATTTCGTTGATTAATAAATTCCTAACCACCTGTTCCTTTTCAAGTTGCTTTACCAAGGAGACAGAAAGATTTTCAAGTTAATCCTCGTTGCATACAAAATGATCAAGATAAGTGTATCCTAAAATACACAGAATGCCATTTCCCCCTCTCAGACCAAAGTCCCATGTTTAACAGCATATTTTGTGGGCAACTCTCTGTGAAAATAATTGTTCTCATGCATTGCTAGTGGGAATGCAAATTCTTTAAATTCATGGAGAGACATGTGGCACAATTCAACACACACACACACACTCAAATTGCCATTGCTTTAGCTCTGACTCATGGGGACACTGTGCACGCAGAGAAGGAATGTGCTCCATGACTCTTCCGTGGTTGTTTCTATAGAATTTGATTGCTGGATCTTTTCTCTGAGGGGCTACTGGGCGAACTTGAACTTTCAAAGTTTTGGTTAGGAGTTAAATATTTTGCATACGCACAGAATTCAATATTTTGCAAATTTATTATGAATTTGGCTTTGAGATTTCATTGGAAATCCATCCCTAAGGTAAATATACAAGACAT
>PVJH01026276.1:0-30277 GCA_004026705.1 Nesogale talazaci | reverse complement strand
TGGTTTGGGATTCACAAATTTGGAATCTCTGGTATGGATCACCTTATTCTAGTACATAACAATTTAGACTATATAGGGTATACATTTCTAAATATATCTTTAATTAAGAGAAATAGAATGTTAGAGAATTAATTAAGGAGTATGAACACAATTTGCATTAATTATACCTAGCATGAGACGGTTAACCAGAAAGTCAGCCATTCTCACCCACCAGCCATTTGGGGGAGAAAGAGGAGGTTGTGTGCCCCTATAAAGATTCACAAAGTCTCAAAGCAAGCTACAGCATCTCTAGGAGTTACAATCAACTTGATAGCTTTTGGTGTGGGTTTTTGTTGTTGTTGTTGTTGTTGTTTTTGGGGGGGCGGTGGTTTATTTTTTTTATACCTATCCAAAATCCTTTTGATGATGGTCATCACCCATGTGGCCTCAGGGTCTAGGCAAATTAATCTCCCATCTTTCAATGTGACTCTGAAAATAAAAGAAGTTTGGTTACATAATAAGTATACTAAACTGAAAAATACTTTAAATGTTTTCATTGTAGTCATATAATTGTAGAATTCATAAGTCTATAATGAAGGCACAGCTTTTTCATATTACATTCATCATATGATTAAGATATAATTACAGTTACATCAATGTGCATTGGTAATAAAGAAATGCAAATTAAAACACCATTGTGAGATCATTATATATCCATTAGATTGATAGTGTCAGCTGTTGGCCAGAATGAAAGCAATATTTAATTTTATTTCACTATAGGAAGGAGTGTCACTTGATAGAACTAGTTTACAATATACTGTGACATTACCTAGTAGCAATTGAAGATTGCAAATCCTAAATTCAAGAAGCAATTCCCAAGAACTATTCAAACATTGGGATTGAGAGATGAATGCATATAATATCTAAAATCTGGAAAGAACACAAATGTGCACTCTCAGTAGATTAAATCAACATTTGTTATACTCTTTATTGAGTATTTTCCTGTAATAGAATACTATCACTTAGAATGAATAAATTGCCACTGAATCCATTAAAATGTATGAATCATTATATGCCATGCTGAATAAATAACAGATATACTACACAGAAAAATACTTTTAGCATGATTTCATCCCTTAAAAGTTCAAAAGCAGACAAAATAAATAGCAATTATTGTTTTCTATATAGACCTTAAGGTCATAAAGAAAAGCACAAAAGAATGAACACTGTAAAAATAGTGGTTACTTCTTGGAAGGATGGATATGCAATTTGGGGAAATCACACTTGAAAGCTTCTGATGTAATAATTATGTTCTAAATTTCATCCTGGTTAGGCAGCACGTGGATAGGCATCTTATGACAGCAATTTGGTACACACATAAATATATAAACTTTCATTCATTACAGAATTCTCATATGACCTTCCAAATTTCCTATATTAATGTCAAGTTTATAAATATGAGAAGATATTAAACCCATGGTTATGCTACTTTATAGGTGGAGAAGAATTTTCCAGGTGTAATTAAGGTTGGTTTTAAGTTAATCAATAACATAATTGTCCAGGTGAGTGTCTAGAATTGTGATTGCATTCAATAGTTCTAATTTAATGATTCAATGTCATTGTCTTGTAGCAAAAGAGGACATTAGGAAAATTTAAAATGTGAGAATTTTTCAAAGTGAGATGGATTCTGCACTACAGATATTGTGAGAACTACAAGGAAAGTCTTGAAAATAGTTTTTGGAAACTGAAAGTGAGGCTGACAGCCATCCAAGATCTCAGTCCTATAACCACCAGGAACTGAATTCAACCCACAACCTGTGTGAGCCTAGAGGTGAAAATGTGACAGTCAGCAGACTGATTTCAGTCTTATAAGGCCCTTAGAGAGGAACCAGCGAAGCATGTCTACTCTGCTGACATAGGAAACTGTGAGGTTAAATGAGCTCTGTTTTAAATAACTGAGCTTGTGTACACTTGTTACTCAATGAGGCAAAATTAAAATGATATATCTAGTGCAGACACACATACATGAAATTCTAATACGACACAGAAGCGTTCCCAGTGGCCTCCAAGTTCTACATATGTAAGTTGATGCATCAGAAAGAGTGTCAGACAGACTTACTATATATTCCCATATTCAAGCATGTAAAGATCCATATTTAGTCTTAGAAGATCCCTAATTATTCACTTATCCTTAAAAAGAAGCATGTATCTTTACTCATTGGATGTGCTTGTTGATTTCAAAGTTAAGTCCCCAGAGAACAATCCACACCCTAACTAAAATCCCAATGGAGAATGTGCTTTGTGGTTGTCGTTGTTTTTGAGAGGACATGATGCTCGAATGAGACAATGTTGACTAATATTTTCCATAATGTGCAGGGACTATGCCAATAGTACTGGTTTCCTATATTCTCAATGAGCAAATTTTATAAGTTTGCCAATCTTAAAAACCACAGCATTAGCTACCTCCAGGCTCCCCCACATCTTCACACTTACATGACTTCGTTTTTGCTACAGTCAACACTTTCTGGTATCAACTGGACTTTTTTAATATATTTGGAAGAAATAAAATCAGAATGGGTCTGAAGACACTGACATCGCAGCTCTTTGTTCTTACAGGAATCGGCTGTGTGAGAAAAGCAGAACAAAATCCCGAATGAGAACAAAGACAGATATGAGGTTTCATTAGTTACCTGAGACTGGAAGTCATGCAGTTGACACTTGAATGGGTTCAGAAAATCTGTCTGGACAAAAATGTTTAGCGATGCAGTTACACAAACCTAAATATCTGCTGTTATTATGATCATTAAATATTCAGTGAGCACCAACAATGCTTCGGAAAGCATGAGACTAGTGGTTCTTTGTATGAAAGTATTTATAGTCAAACAGATAACATAGCCAGTGGTAAAATGAATGCAATTCTCATCGATAAAACATAGGAACTTTGGAGCCAGGACATGGCACCCCATCAGACTCTCCCTGAAAACACTCTTAAAGGTCAACAAACAAACCTTGAACTATTTACAGATTTTTCTTTTTTTATTTGTCACTGGTTTTGTTGTTGTTTTGCTTCCTTTTGTTGCTTTGTTTTGCTGTCTTGATTTTTTTTGTTTGTTTGCTTTTTTTGGGGGGGGGGAGGGCCATCACTGCTCTCTGGTGGTGGAAGTAGGAGGCCCAGCATCACTGCTGGAACTGAACCTCCATCCCAGTGGGCCGCAGTCCTGCACCACCACTACGCCACCAGGTCTCAGCCCTTGCTGTCTTGATTTTGTGCATATTATTATCTCTGCAGGTCTATCTAGATAAGTTAGGCTGGATAAATAATCTGGAAAAAAAAAAACAGGACTCACCCAGGGACAAGGGAACAGCAAATGACCCAAAATCAGTAGTGAGGAGGGTTTAGGAGGCTTGGTAGGACTTGAACAAGGGCAATGTAACCAAGAGGAATTACTGAAACCCCAAATGAAGGTTGAGAATGACAGTGGGACAAGAGGAGAGCAAAAGGAAATAGAGGAAAGAACAAGGAGGCAAAGGGCATTTATAGAGGTCTAAATACAGGCATGTACACATGTAAATATATTTATATATGACTATGGAGAAATAGACCTATGTGCATTCATCTATAGGTTTAGTATTAGGAGAGCAGATGGACATTGGGCCTCCACTCAAGTTCTCCCTCAATATAAGAACACTTTGTTTTATTAAATTTACATTCCATGGTGCTCGCCTTCCTGACATGATCGCTGAAGACAAAGCAGGTGCATAAGCAAATGTGATGAAGAAAGCTGATGGTACCCAGTTATCAAAAGATATAGCATCTGGGACCTTCAAGGTTTGAAGATAAGCAGGCAGGCATCTAGTGGAGAAGCACCAAAGTCCACATGGAAGAAACACACCAGTCTCAGATCATGAGGTGACAATAGAATTGGGTATCAGTCATCAAAGAACAAAAAATCAAATCTGTGTGAATTAGGGGGAGTGCAGAGTGAGGACCCAAAGCCCATCTGTAAGCAACTGGACATCCCCTTACAGAAAGGTTATGGGGAGGAAACAAGTCAGTCAGGATTCAGTATAGGAAGAATGGAGCATACAACTTTCTCTAGTTCTTTATGCTTCCCCCCATACACACACACACACACAGTATCATAATCCCAATTCTACCTTACAAATCCCAAATTCTACCTTAGAGGTTGTACAGTGGTACAGATAGGAAATGGAAAAACAGGAATTCAGGACAGATGAACTCCTTAGGAACAATGATGAGGGTGGGGATACTGGGAAGGTGGGGTAGCATGGGAGAACCAATCAAAAGGATCTATATATAACCCCCTCCCTGGAGGATGGACAACAGAAAAATGGGTGAAGGGAGATGGTGGACAGTGTAAGACATGAAAAAAAATGATAAATTATCAAGGGTTCATGGGGGGAGGGGAAAATGAGGAGCTGATATTATGAGCTCAAGTAGAAAGCAAATGTTTTACAAATGATGATGGCAGCAAATGGGCAAATGTGCTCGAGACATCAATAGATGTGTGGCTTGTGATAATAGTTGTACAACCCCCCAGTTAAATGATTAAAACAAAAACGTAGTCAACATAAAGATTACATGTGAATTGTCTCAATTGCCAGTGGTCATATCTCGCATCATCAAAGTGAATTCCTGAGTCTATTTTCAGTAATCTCTCTGTTGTCTGATATATTTAATATGAGAGTTCTATTCTGTCATAAAGGATTCTTTTGCATTGAACCAACTGAAAAGAAGATAGTTTCTCATAACAAAAGCACAACCAACTACACAGAGGTATTTCAAGGAAGCTAACGACACTTAAAAAATGATTGCAAATATGTGCATAAGAAAACTTTTGCCATGTTAACATTCCGCACGTGTATAATAAATGACATTGATTACATTTTTCTTGCTGTCTAACCACCACCTTTCCTAAGCAATGATTCTCCCTCCCCCCCCCCACTCCCTATATTTTTACAGGTGGTGTAGTAGCTAGCTTAGCTGACCAGAGTACCACCATTTTGAATTTAACTGCCATTTTCAATAAACTATTCACCAGGCCATTTGTCCTATAGATGAAGTTATCACGGGCTCTCAGAATGGAGCCCTAGCAAAATGTTCCGAGAACAAGCAATTACCACACCTTGTCCCTTCTCTACACAATACCTCTGCCTTACCTCCACCTTGTCCCTTCTCTACACAATACCCCTTTCTCACGCCCTCTTGTATGGAGATGATATTGCAATTTCAGCTAACTGCAGAGTTTCACTTCTGTAACTCGCTTGCTTGCTTAGCTGCACGTCCTAAGTAACACAGCCCCCTATAAAAGGTGTGAGTTGAGCTAGAAACGGGGTCGTCAGCTAACTGAATCAAATGCTGCTGACCCCTGCGCAGGAATTTTCTTTTCTTTTTCCTTTCCCTTTTTTCCTTCCTTCGATAAATTTTGTCTTTTTAAATTCTCTGATGACTCAGTTGTTTTTGTCACGGCTAAGTGTAACATTTTGGAGGTCCCATCGAGATCCTGGTACCTGAGTTGCCTAGCCTGACAAGCCAGACCCCGCTGACCGTGCTCTCCTGATCTTCAGAGTCTGTCCATAGTCAGCGAAGACCTCGGAGAGACTTTTCTCCACCCCGACTGCAGGGTCTTATTCCTGAGGTGCTGGTGGTATGCATCCCTGAAGTGGGAGACACATTTGGTTGGACACCACATACGAACCCTCCCGGGAACCGAGGAGACATCCTCCTGTTTTCCTGATTTCCGTAAGTTCTCTGTAAGTCCGTGTGTAGTGGTATTGCTTTGTGTTCTGTATCTGTAAGTTCCTGATTTGGCACCATTATTTTGTTGTGTGTCTCAATATGTCTTGTTTTAGTGTCTGTTATTGGTTGCTGTCTCGGTTACAGTCCAGCTTGCTTTTGTGCTCCAGCTTCTGAATCTGGCTAGGGGAGACCTCAGAGAGATGTTCCTCTGCCCCAGCTACTGAACCCTGGTCCTGGTTGGAGCTCCCAGGTTGGTGGGGAGATAGCACTCAATCGAACACAACATTTGAGTACTCCCCGAGGGCCAGTGAAATGTCACTGGACCTTCCTGTATGCCCTTTTGGTGGCACCTGGCTATTTGCCTTGTATATTTGGGCCCAGTGTTAGTTATGTACTGTTGTTTTTTATTTTGTGTTGTTTGTTTCTGTTCCCTTCCGGTCTCCGTAATCATTTGAATTTTATTTTTATAGGTCAAGAGCTGTTATGGGACAATCTTCCTTGACTCTGATTAAATGTCTCTTAACTAATTTCTCTGATTTTTCCCAGAAGTCTAAGTCTGATTAAATGTCTCTTAGCTAATTTCTCTGATTTTTCCCAGAAGTCTAAATCCACTTATCGTCTTAACACAAAACCCCAGCATCTCCGTATTTTTTGTGAGGATGACTGTGTGCAAGGTGTACCCGACTGCCCATTGGAGAGCATTTTTTCCTTGCCTTTTTTTTACACCAGGTGCAGCGGTTTGTCTATTGAAAGCCAGGGTACCCAGACCGGATCCCCTACATAAATGTTTGGATTGACATTCCATCTAATCTCTCTCCATAAGTCCGAAAGTCTTATGGAGACTGGCCCTTCCAAAGCAGGCCCTCTTAGCAACAGAGGAAAAACAGTAAACTCCAAAGTGGAGCAAGTGACTGGATCCTGTTCTCCAGAGTCCAGAGGTTCTCGATGTCTGCCCTTCACCTCAGGCTCCCTACGCAGCGACTCCATCAGCACAGCCAGCCCCTCCATACCTTGCCAGCTGCCGGCATTACACCCACGGCAGCGAACAAGACCCTTTTTAGTTTGCCCCATATGTCAGCCTGGAAGGTTTATAAGGGGCTGGTGGGTGGGAGAGACTCACCCATGGAAACCCTGGTTGGTGTTTTCCCTTTAAGACAAACTGTTCTCCCACCGGAGTTAACCAGGCTGTCTCTTTCGAAAGCTCTATGAGTGGTCACAGTAACCTTGATGAAATGCAGCAGTAATAACTCCCAACAGAATCTTTAACCCTCTGCTAACACTTAGAACACAATTTTTATTCAGTGAATATTTAAATCTAGAAGGTCAGCGTCTATTGCAAATAAGCAGAAAAAGAGTTAGATAACTTATTAAAGAATGCCTGTACCAGAATGTGGAAAAAATCTGAAAGTTTGCCCAAGTCATTTGCCGTTCATAGTAAAAAAAGTTACAATGTGAGACATGTGAAGAACATCAAAATAATAATTTGTGTGCAATTTTCCACATCCACCAGCCCTCCTGGGATGATTGTCAGTGGGATGATTGTCAGCAGCTCTTACAGGTCCTGTTCACTGCAGAAGGAAGAGAAGGGACCCAGAGGGAGGTTCATTAGGTTTTGCTGGGAGCAGATGGGCAGCCAGTAATGGCTCCCCAACAGCGAGAAGCCTTGTTCTCCTTCCAGCGGCCTCCCTGGAGCCCCAATGATTGCCAGGGCAAAAATGCCCTAACCAGATATTGCCGGTATCTGTTGCACCCCATCAATTTATTTAAGGCAAGTGCGGCTGCGCCGAGGGCTACGGGAGAATCACCAGCAGCCTTCCTAGAGCACCTCATGGAGGCTTCCAGGCTGTATACTCCCATTGATCCTGAGGCCCCCGAAAACCACCGGGTCATGAATAGAATTTTGTGGCACAATCAGCCCCCGACATTCATAAGAAACACAGAAGCTCGAGGGGTTTGGGGGTAAAAAAAAAAATCTCAGGGAACTAGTAAAGCTAGCCTAGAAAGTTTATAATAACTGGGAGGATCCACCTGTAACCTCTACTAAGCAGATGACAATGGTCTTGGTGGCTGCTATGCGAGAAGAAAGGGGCCAGAAGTCCTGGCCTAGGAAAGGAAGGAATGAAAGCAGAGAAGGGCCATGCTAGGACAGCCTCCAGAAAGACAAATGTGCCTATTGTAAGCATCATGGCCATTGGAGAGACTCCTGTCCTGAATATATCCAAATTTCAGATTCAGAGCCCACTGTGAATTTGCTGGAACTGTTAGAAAAATGGATGACCCCCATACCTGAGGTGTGGGCTGAAAACAACCAACCTGGTCTGGCGCAACACCCGCGCCCTGTAGTTGTGTAACTTCTTGGCACAGTCACAACCCCTGCTCGAGTAAGACAATACCCATTGTCTAAGGAAGCCAGAGAAGGCATCACACCTCATATTAATATATTGATAGAAGCAGGAATTCTAGTGCCCTGTCAGTCACCCTGGAATACCCTGCTCCTGCCTATCCGAAAACCTGGCACGAATGACTTTCCATCAGTGCAAGACTTAAAAGAAGAAAATGCGTGGAAGGTCACTATCCACCCTGTGGTACCAAACCCATATACCTCACTGAGTCTCCTGCCCCCCGACCGCACTTGGTATTCTGTGCTGGAGTTGAAGGAACCTGGCAGACAAGGGTGCAAAAGAAGCAGCCATGAGGAAACCTGACCCAGAAGAATGGTAGCCTTCATCCAAGGTAAGACCCCGCTTACCCTGCTAGAGCCTGTACTGTCAAATTGTCCAGTGTACAATGAAACAGAGTTCACTTTGGCCCAACAATTGGCACAAAAGGTCGCCTAGCTGCCTGTGTGGAAGACCAGAATGGGTGGCTCATTCTGCCAGACCAGTGCAGACTGGTCCCGGAGGCAGTGGGACGGGACCTGGTGGATCAACTACATAAAATCACCCACATGGGGGGCACCAATCCCTGTCTACTTGGTACAGAAGTCCAAACTTGCAGAAGTGTTCCCAGATGGCCAAAGACAAATGCATCACCTGTGCACAGGTAAATGCCCCATATCAGGTCAGCCATCTGTTCCAGCCGAGGGAGCGAGAACACTCACCAGGACATTATTGGAACGTTGACTTCACTGAGGTAAAACCAGGACTGTTTGAATACAAATATTTGCTGGTATTTGTTGACACCTTCTAAGGATGGACTGAAGCCTTTCCTATCAAAGCAGAAATAGCCACTGTGGTTTGCAAACTGCTGCTATCCGAGATCTTCCCGAGAGTTGGCAGACCATTGCGAATTGGCTCAGACAACGGCCCAGCCTTTGTGGCGCAGATTTCTAAAAATACAAGCAGAGTGTTGTGCATAAACTGGAAGCTCCACAATGCCTACCGGCCTCAGAGCTCAGGTCAGGTAGAGAGAATAAATAGAACCTTAAAAGAAACCATGTGCTCACTGCAGCAGCACATATACTCAAAAACCTTAACAAAACTGTGCCCAGAAACTGGTGAGAACTGGGTTAGACTTCTTTCATTTGCCTTGTTAAAAGTAAGATGTACCCTATGTTTTAAGTTGTTGTCACCTTTTAAAATCCTGTATGGGTGACCTCCACCTCGCTTGCCATCCATTTTCCTAGAGAATTTAGCTCATTTTTCTAACAGTGAACTTTTAAAATCCTTACAGACTGTCTAGAAAGTTCATAGCACAGCACAACGCCCTGACTGACTCCCGTCTCCACCCCAGCTCTGAGACACAGCCTTCTCCCACTGCAAGTTCCAGTGTGGGACAACTACAGGAGACCCCAGCTACCATGACTCCTGGGGACTGGGTCAGGATTAAGACACATAAGCCACCTGCCTGGGAATCCCATGTTGCAGTTAGAAGTCCTGGCCAACCCCAACAAACTGCAAGAATATATTTGAACCCTAATGGAATCCAACACTGGTCTCGTAATTAGCTCCAGCCACCTGACAGCTCTGGATCCCACCTTTGAGTTTGACATTTGTAACCTGTGGTCTATTGGATGAGGGGGAAACCCTACTGGCTGGGAAGATGGGCCTGGGAATGGGGAATTGGACTGTGAAATATGGTTCCACAGTGTTGAATTTTATGCCTGTCAGGCCGACAGACCAGCAATGTATCAACCCCAGAGTTGATTATTATTGCTATAAATGAGGGAGTGAAACTCTGGTGATAGAGAGTTGGGAACCCATCCGTGGGGACCCCTTTTCCCACTTTTGGAGAAAGAATAAGCCATGGCCCTGCACATTAGGAGAGTGAGGTGGCAGGTTAAAAACCACATGCCAGAAAATTAGTTGATGGAAAACTCTTGGGACACCAGACAATATCCAAGCAGGCCCAACTCAGGGGTCTTAGCAACCATCCAGAAGAAAATGGCCCCTGTAAAAACTAGCTAACCTACTGGGCCAAACCAAGTGTTGAATCCTAATCCTCCACAAGCCCCCTAACAGACTCTTGGGAAAAAATATACTGTTGCCCCTGTAGATAAGTCCACAGGTATCATGGCAAGAATGTTCCTGAAATGCCGCCCAGAGGTTCTGAGTTAATTACTTTAAATGTATTCTTCTCTATCATTTATGCTTCTAGCTCAAATTTTACAAAGGAATGCTGGTTATGCCTGAACCCAGCCACACCATACTTTGTTGGCTTAGGAACTAATGAAACGTCCCAGATAGCTAGCGTAACCCTTACTGACTACAACCGAACCAACAGTATGTGTAGATGGCAGGAGGCCGGGGAACGGTCCACATTTACCCGGGATAGTGTACAAGGAGAGGGGCATTGCTACCAAGCCAGCTCCACAACTTATCTGTATTCCTAGGTTTGTGCTGCCCTGACAGTACCTTCCTAGAGAGGGAACCCCTATTTGTTGATTGCTCCTCTAGGTACCTGGTTTGTCTGTTCCTCGGAGGTCACTCCCTGTCTGTTTTCCCTAATATTTCAAACCTTTAACCGTTCAGAGGTCTGCATATTGATACACATTCTTCCCCAAGTGTTCCTTTCTTCAGGAAAGGCAGGACAGGAGCACTCCCTTACTGATCCCTTTCCCAGGTGAAACGGGCTCCCATCTTGGTCCCCTTATTAGTAGGTCTGGGCATAACTGACTCTGCATTGGTGAGAATAGTTGCACTGGTAAAAGGAAATGAAAATTTAAACTTCTAAGCCAGCAGATTGATAAAGACAGGATTTAGAAAAGTCTGTTAATTATTTAGAAAACTCCCTCAATTCTTTATCTGAGATGGTATTACAAAACCAAGGGGTCTGGATTTGTTGTTTCTAAAGCAAGAAGGACTCTGCATGGCATTAGGCAAATCTTGTTGTTTCTATGCCAACCATTTGGGCATTATACAGGATAGTCTAGCCCTGGTAAGAAAAAGGCTGAGAGGGAGCAGAGTAAAAAGGAGGGACAAAATTGGTTTCAACAGATGTTTATATTGTTTTCCCTTGAAAACAGACCAGAGACCTTGATCTCTGGTCTTGCCGGGCCCCTAGTACTGTTGCTCATAGGTCTAACCTATGGACCCTTGATCATAAACAGGTTTGTGCAGTTTGTGCAGGACCGAGTTCAATCTGTAAAACTGTTGGTCTTCAGTAAGTCATATAAAAGACTCGCTCAAAGCAAACCTCACTCCCCCACCCCATTTCACCTGGAGGATTCTCAGGTGTAAGTAGAAAAGGGGGGAATGTAGTAGCTAGCCTAGCTGACCAGAGTACCATCATTTTGAATTTAACTGCCATTTTCAATAAACTATTCACCAGGCTACTTGTCCTATAGATGAACTTGTCACGGGCTCTCAGAATGGAGCCCTAGCAAAATGTTCCAAGAACAAACAATTACCACACCTTGTCCCTTCTCTACACAATACCCCTGTGTCACCCCCGAGTATACTGAGATAATATTACAGTTTAAGCTAACTGCAGAGTTTCGCTTCTGTAACTCACTTGCTTGCTTAGCTGCATGCCCCAGGTAACACAGGTAGCTCCCTATAAAAGGTCTGAGTTAAAAGATAGAAATGGGGTCAGTCACCTAACTGAATCAAATGCTGCTGATACCTACGCAGGAAATTTCTTTTTTTTTTCCTTTTTTTTTCCTTCCTTCAATAAATTGTGGCTTTTTAAATTCTCTGATGACTCAGTTGTTCTTGTCACAGCTAAGTGCAACAGTGGGAACATACAGTGTGTTCAATTTAACACAAGAACACATTCTCTGACTTTCCATGATTTAAAAAAAAGTTCTGCTCAGTTTTTACAATGTTCTTTTTTTTTTTTACAATGTTCTTAATGTCAAATACAACTTTTTTAGACCAGAAGTATCCTCAGAAAATTTTCAGAGCCTAGAAGAAAAACATAAAGACTAGAATTGACTTACCAAAAATGCCTAGGACCAGGAAAGTTATCAGGAGCAGTGTTCTTGAATGCTTGTCAGTCATATCTGCACTTGAACTTGACTCTTATCTAAATGGTGGAATCAACAGAGCAAAAGCCCTTTATATGCTCTCAGGAACCCTGAGTTATGTTTGCTCTTGTTCTTTGATACCACTAAATAATAAAGAAGTGGCTTATCAAATGGCATATTTGTCATAAACCAATAAGGAAGCCGGGTTTGTTTTAATTGGAAGGTTGGGGCGGAGGTAAGTGATGTTTTTCCAAATAGAAATAAGCCTGCTTATTTCCTGGGAGGTGAAACTGCGTTGCTGTGCAGTGTTCACTGAGAGTTGCCGTTATGGTGAGTTATCAAATGGAGGCATGAGGTTTGTGTGACATTGGAAGTTCCGATGTTTTACCTCAATAACTCTATTTTCGCATGGTGACCGTTTGCAAACTACCATTTAAAATATTAATGGACTCTGAAAACTAAAATTACATCTATGGCATAAGTAAACTACAAATAAAATGAAGTTCAGACCACATTAGTAACCCTTGTCATCTCACAAACAGTAAACTACACTTTGCTTGTGATTTGAAGACAATAGTTTCAAAAGGCTTGACATGGAATTAGCTAACAATGAAATATGAGCTTCATTTTTTTCCCTGGGCAGGTACATAAGTAACTTTGTTTGTTCCCTACTGACCACATTCTTCTCCCTACCCACATACTTTGGTATTGATAAATTAAACATCAAAATATTTAACTCCAAAGCTGATATATTAAAGGTAAGCCTATCTACAGTCATACAGTTATTTAAGACTCTTAGAGAACATGCAGGACAGAGTGGAATTGATACATCTATAACATTTTCAATCCTTATTGAAGTAGATTGTCACATCATTTCCCACAAAGTGATGGGTGTGTTGAAAGATCCATCCTTTCTCTCAACTGTCAAGCACTTTTAATAAGTTCATCATAAGTTTAAATTTAACTTCCATTATGAGATGGTCTCACTCATCTGCCAGTTCTCATTAAGCATCTATTATTTACTGGGTGTTTTGCTTGAACATAGGTATTTAAGGATTAAAAAAATCATTGAACTTTTGTTCTAGTTTATAATAGATGTGAAAGGAGTTCAGAGGGTCCTGTGAAATTAGTGTTAGGCTGATAACGAGGAGGTCAGTGATTTAAATCCACTAGTGTCTCTGAGGGCAAAAGATCTGTGCCTATAAAGATTTGCAATCTAGTTAGTGTTGTTAGGTGCCATCAGCTTAGTTCAAACTCGTAGCAACCCTATGTACAACAGAACAAACATGACCTGGCCTTATACCACCTTCATAATTACACCTATGTCTAAGCCAATTGCTTTAGCCACTACGCCAATCCATCTCATTGAATGTCTTCCTCTCTTTTGCTGATCCTTTACTTTAGCAAGTGTGACATCTTACTCCAATTACTGGTATGTCCTGATGACATGTCCAAAGTATATAAAACTAATTCTTGCCATTCTTGACTGTAAGGAACATTCTGGTGGTACTTCTTCCAAAAGGGAGTGGTTAGTCCTTTTTGAAGTCCATAATACTTTCAATATTCTTCACCAGCTCCACGACTCGATGCATGGATTCTTCTTCCAGCACTCTTATTCAATGTTCATGCATATGATGCAATGGGAAGTACTCTGACTTGGGTCAGGCACACCTTAGTCTGCAAAGTAACATTCATGTTTTCAATGCTCTAATGAGGCCTCGTACGGCAGATTTGCCTACTGCAGTTCATTTTTTAATCTCTGGCCGGCTGTTTCCATGAGTACTGGTTGTGCATCTATGCTAAGACAAAACTCTTGACAAATTCAAACTTTTCCCCATTTATTAGGATGTTACCTATTGCTTCTGTTCGTGGTCATCTTTACATTGAATTGTTGTCCATGGAGAAGGCTACAATCCTTGGTCTTCATCCCGAGGTGATTCAACTACTACTCACTTTCAGCAAGCTCATCATGTCATCTGTGCATCACTAGTGGATAATAAGCCTTCCTCCAATTCTGATGCCACATTCTTCTTCTTTTAATCCATTCATCTGATGATTTGCTCAGCATACAGACTGAAAAAGTATAGTGAGAGATTGCAGCCCTAACTCACACCTTTCTTGATTTTAAACTATGCAGCATTCCTTCATTCCATCCACACAACTGCTTCTTCATCCATGTACAAGTTCCAAATATGCGCAAAGAAGTGTTCTGGAAGTACTGTTCTTCTCAAGGTTATAAATAATTTGTTATTATCCACACAGTCTAATGTTTGGCGTAGTCAATAAACCACAAGTAAACATCGACTATCCATTTGTTATCAAAAATAATATCTCTTGTTCTACAACCTCTTGTGAAGCTAGCATGAATCTCTGAGGGCAGTTCATTATAAATGTACTGCTACAGCAATTGTTGGATGATCTTCAAAAGAATTTTACCTGCATGCAGTACCAGTGGTATTGTTCTGTAGTTTGAGTGTTCTACTGGCTCATCTTTCATTTGAAGTGCACAAATATGGATCTTTTTCAATCAGTTGGCCAAATAACTGTATGCCAAATTTCTTGCCATAGATGAGTGAATCCTTCCAGTGCTTTATCAGCTGGCTGAACTTTTCAATTGACATGCCAACAATTTCTGGAGATTTGTTTGAGGCTAATGCCTCAATTCAGCTTGAACTTCTTCCTTTAGCACCATTGGTTCTTGCTTATGTGCTGCCTCCTGAATGGTGAAATGTCAAGTAGTTTTTTTGGGTACAGTGATTCTGTCTATTCTTTCCATCTTCTTTTGATGTATTACTCAAAATATTGCTCATAGAAGCTTATTTTAAAATTTTAAGTCATTTCATTGGGGGCTTTTATAGCTCTTGTTACAATATATATCATAGAATATGTCAAGATTGCAACTCTAAGCTTCAATTTTTTTTCTTGAGTTCTTCTAGTATACATATTGCTATGCTCTTCCCTTTTGGGTTTCTAATTCTAAGTGTTTGCACATTTCATTATAATATTTGGCACTGTCTTCTTGAGTTGAGTTTTGAAATTTTCCGTTCAGTTCTTTGACTTCATCATTTCTTCCATTTGCAATACTCTTTACAGCCTTGGATACCATAAATGGAACTGCAGTTGATTCCATTTCAGTGGATTCAGAGTTGCTGCATTTATTTGTTTTCTTATTTTTTTAGGTATAAAGGAAATCAAGGGAGCATGATTTCCCTGGGAAATCATGGAAACCTTCACAGGGGAGATAACAGTTGAGTGGTTAACAGAAGAAAGCAAAATCATCATGCATTAAAAAAGGTTGACATATTTGCAACAGAGAAATATGAAAATGAGTACACATTTGGGAAGGGTCTTGTCTTGTCAAGATGGAAATATATTACTCCACATTCAAGATGATGAGATTTAATACACCGACAACCTTCAACAACTTATAATATCTTAGTTTTAAATCTTTGAGTATAATTATATCACAGGCAGATGAGATAAAATACTATGTTACCAATGTGCATATAGGGTGTATAATATAGCAATAAAGATAACAAATGGCACAAAGATAGTTACATGATAAAAGACTTCAAATAATTTAATTTTCCCAAACTTCAAAATTAGATTTTGTCATTAGATGTCATTGAATCTGTTCCAACTCACAGTGACCCTATCTTCAACAGAACTAAGTCCGTGGTACCAGTCCTTGGTACTTTTAATATTCCTTGTCCACACTGTAATTCAAGTTCATCAATGCTATTGCAGTCTTCTTTATTTATTGCCCAAATTCTGTAAGTTTATGAAGTCATTGAAGATCTTATGGTTTGAATTAGGTGCACCTTTGTTCTCAACATGACCGCTTAGCTCTTCAGCACTTTAAATAGTTGTCTTTTAGTTCTTCAGGTATTCATCGTTTGGTTTCTTGACTACTTCCATGACCATTGATTACAGACACAAGTAAAGTGAATTCCTTAAAAACTATTAAACTATTAATCATTATGTTGTCTACTTGTCTGAATGTGAGGAGTTTTACTGTATTGAATCCAAATTAGTACTGAAGGCTACAGTCTTGGTTTTCATCAGCATGTACTTAAAGGCCTCCTTGATTTTAGCAAGCAAGGATGGGTCATCTGCATATTAAAGATTTTTGGTAAGCTTTCCTTCAATCTTGATGACATCTTATTCTTCATATAGCCCAACTTCTGAGATTGATTTTTCTCATCAAATCAATTGAATAAAAATGTGTGCTTTTCTTGATTTTAAACCATACAGTACCAACGAAGAAGTCTTGGTCTCACAAAATTGTACCATATCATCTCCAGCTTGCTTTAATTGTCACAGCCATATTTTCCAATTGATGTTACTTCCTCTTTGTTTCCAGCTTTTGAATTTAAATTGCACTAATTATTAATGTATTTATTACATGTGCCATCAATCCCTCATCACAGAAATTGGTAGAATTCTCTAATGCCTTCATCACTAACTAAAGTATTAATTTCTAGTTTTCCTAGATTTATACTTTCTAGACACAAGACGCTTTTTTCAGCTTCTTCTTCTTGTCATTTTGAGTACTGTCCTGCCAGCAAAGAAGAGTCCCCAAATCTACAGTCAACTCCACTTTGAGGAGGCACCTCTTCAAAGCAATATTTTGAGTGTCTTCCAATATGAGATGTTCTTCTTTCCACACTATATTTGAAAATTTTAGGTGCTAATTCTTTGGAAGTGGAATGCTTCTTTCTTCTTCCTACTCAATTCCTTGTCTGGAAGGTCTTCTAAAACCTGTGCACAATGGGCAACCTTGCTGGTATTTGAAGTGCTTGTGACATACCTTCCACTATCTCGGCAACATGCAAGCTATCAAAGAACAAAGCTGACTGACACATGGTGGGAGACAAGCTTAAGATTTCAGACTAATTTTATAAAGGAATGTGATATGTTCTCAAGGCACTTCTTTCGCAACTACTAGTATCTAATTTTTGACCTCTGCCACATGTCTGACAATTTGTCTTGTAGTGACTTGGATGTTGATGTGATGCTGAAAGCTATGTCACTGATATTTCAAATGTCAGCAGGGTCACCCAAGTAAACAGTTTTCAGCAAAACTTACAAAATAAGAAAAAAATATGTGGAGGAAGTAGCCTATGAAAACTTTGCACATAAAATCAGAACCTTGCCAGATACTGAAGGCCTAAGAAATGAAATCAGAACATTGTCAGAGATAGTGCCCAAAGATGGGTCTCTTGGATTGGAAGGCTCTTGAAGTATGACAGAAGAGGGACTGCTTTCTCAAGGTGTGGTCCACCATGGTCACCTGTATGGAGTCAAGACTGTAGGAGTAAAACATTGGGGGGTCTTCATTGTGGATGGGACACAAATCAAAATAAGAAGAAAAAGCTGTAAAAATCTACTAATAATTGGAATTTGGAGCATATGCAGTATGAATGTAGGAAAACTAAAAGTGGTTGAAAATGAAATGAAACATAAATATCAGTATCCTGGGACTCAGTAACCTGAAATGTATTGCTATTAGCCAATTTATAATCATTTAATATACAATTTACAATCATTTACTATACTGGAATGACACAGTCAAGAGGAAAGCAACCACATTTATCATTAGAAAGGATATTTCAAGATCTATATTTATTATAATGCTGTCTGTGATAGGATTTATCTATACTCCTTCAAGGAAATTTAGTAAATATAACTATTATTCAAATTTATGGACCAATCTCTAAAGCTAGTGATGATGAAAGGGAAGAATTGTACCAATGTCTTCCATCTGAAATTGATCAAATATTTGATCAAATTACATTAATAACTATTAGCAATTGGAATGTAAAAATGGAAATAAAGATAAAGCTACATTGAAAAATATGTTACTGGTTATAGAAAAGAAGCTGGAGATTGCATGATAGAACTTTGTAAGTCCAATGACTGTTCATAGCATATACCTTTTTTATAACACAAATATCAACTATATACATAAACTCCAGATGGAATACACAGAAATCAAATTTAGTGCATGTGGGTCAAGAGAACATGGAGAAGCTCAATATCAGCACTGAAAACAAGTCCAGGAAATGACTGTAACATACTATCCATTCCTCCTAGATAAGTTCAGACTCTAGCTGAGGAAAATGAAAACAAGCTCACAAGAGCCAAGATGTGACGTTGAATCTGTCCCACCCAAAATTTGATGGCACAGCCTTGCTTGCTGAAAGCAAGGAGGTTTTGCAGGACTGAGTGTGAATGCAAGCAAGAGAAAATCCTTGGCAACTTCAATCTTTTCTCCATTTATCGTGATGTTACCTATTGAGCCATTTGTGAAGATACTGGTTTTCTTTACATTGCATTGTGATCCATCCTTGAGGTTTCAATCCTTGATTTTCATTAACAAGTGCTTCAAGTACTCCTCAATTTCAGCAAGAATTATTATTTCAAATGCATATCACAGGTTGTTACAAGCCTTTCACCAATCTTGATATTGCATTCTTATACATATTAGCCAGTTTCAATTATTTTCTCAGCATGTACATTGAATAAATGAGACAATATAACCATGACACAAACTTTCTCGTACCACCTACTGAGCAGTATCCCCTTATTCTGTTTGAACAACTGCCTTTTAAAAAAATTCATTTTAGTGGAGACTCTTACTGTTCTTATCACAAGCCATATATATATTCATTGTGTCAAGCACATCTATACAGATGCTACCATCATCATTTTCAAAACATTTATTTTCTGCTTGAGTCCTTGGTAACAGCTCCTAATTTTTCCCCCCTCCCCCATCTTCCTACCTTCATGAACCCTTGATAATTTATAATTTTTTCAAGTCTTATACTAACTGCTGCCTCCCTTTATCCACTTTTCTGAAAGAACTGCCTTTTGATCCATGTTCAAGTTCCAAATAAGCAAATGAAGTCTTTTGAAATTCTCATTCTTTGCAAGGCTGCCCATAGTTTGTTATGACCCACACAGTTAAATGCCTTAGCATAGATAATGCAGAACAAATAAACCTTTTTGGATAGTCTTTTCTTTCAGCCAAGATCTGCCTAATATAAGCATATCTATTGATATGTGTGTATATGTATATATATATATATATATATATATATATAAACCTTTGTTCCCTATCCTTCTCTGAACCTCTGATAATTCCCTATCATCATTGTTGTGCCTGCATGGTATCCATTATATTGTTCTATACTTTGGCCATTCTGTGGGGGTCGCCACTTTTTTGGAATGAGTATGAATATTGATCTCTACCTATTAGTTGGCCAAATTGCTGTCTACTAAATTTCTTGGCACAGACAAGTGAGTGCTTCCAGTCCTTCATCACCTTTATGAAACATTTCAATGTAAATTGATCAGTAGGTATTAATTATACTGAGTCTATACATTTTAGAAAACCAATCCTAGAACCAAGATTAAAACCAACCCTCCTCTTTGCCAGTCATATTTCTGAAAATAGCCCTGTACAAAATAAACACCAGAAAGTTTGGTTCCAGTATGTTATGTAATGAAGTAGTTCTGTGGTGTCTTGTGGTTTCTGAGTCCCAGATTCAAATCTACAAAGTGAGAGGACAGATTTTTGTAAACATTGTGGTCCCAAACAAAGTTCCTGTCTGACTGCCAATAGATTAGTATCTAATCTTAATATTTAGTAGTATGGGTTTTTAAAAATTCTTCTCCAAACTATCAAGTTTCTTCTTCAAGATAATGTTGAAAACTAAAGACACAATTACAACTAGAATATATTTAATGTGGAGAATAGAATAGCAATATCACACTTTTTACTGGTGAAGATAAGGTATGGGTTTGGTGTCCTTTCCTCCACATTAGAGCTTTATAAATATGGCCTGTGTGCTCAGACATTTAAGTACAGGCAAAAGAGAGAAAAAAGATTTGCTGCATGAAACTCTAGTGACAGAAGAATTTATGAGTTATGGGAGAACATCCAGAAATTCATTCATGAAGAAAGTCAGAGGACATTAAAAAGATAGGAAAGAAAGACAAAATAAAAGTACATGGCAGAAGAGACTCTGACCTTCCTCTTATTCATAGAGTAGCTAAAGCAAATGCAAGAAATGATGGTCAAAGAAAATTTCAGAAGGAAGCTTGAAAAGACAAACACAAATATTATAATGAAATGTCCAACATCTAGAGTTAAAAAAAAACAAACAAGAAGGAAGGTATGCCCAGCATATCTGAAACTGAAAGAACTCAGGGGGTAAATGTCAAGTCTTGAGTTGCAATATTTTAAGATTTTATAAGCAAGATATTGAATGCTACAGGAAGGATTTAAAAAAAAGAGAGAGATGGAAAGAACACACAGTATCACTGGACCAAAAAGAACTAGTCAGCATTCCATCATTTTATGAGGTAGTCTATAAGCAAGATCCAATTGTGTTAGTTGGGGTAGCCTAGAGAAACAAGTTCATAGACACTTGTATGTATATAGGAAAGAACATTGACTAATTATACATTTAGAAAAATTCTCAACCCAGTCCAGATCAAGTCCAACAATTCAATATTAGTCCATATATCAAATGCCAATCTGTAAATTCCTTTTCAGACTCATGCAACACATAAAATGACACAGAGTGCAAATAGATCATAGGCCAGTGGGTGGAAATTCTTGTGGACCCTGTGGTGGTAGAAGCATCTCAGTGCTGGCGTGGATATCCATTGGCTCCTCCATATCCAAGGTTCTGGCTGCCATCAACATAGCTCTGTGTTTTGTCAATAGGAATGTCTCTCAGGGAGTTGAATCATAGAGTCTGCATCTAGTTTCCAGGGAGCTATCTATCTTTGTAGTGTCACCTAAGGAGGTCATCAAGCTGTGACCTAATTTATAGGCTAAACTCCACCCCAATCACTCTTAATAGTCTCAAGTTGACAACAGATCATGTAATAACCAAACCACGGGTACTGAAAAATTAATTCAAGCTGCATTGAAGGTATTAACCAAAAACAAGGCTCCGGGGATAGATGGAAAGTCAATTGAAAAGTTTCAACAAGATGAAGAAGCATTGGAATCACTTTACTTGTCTATGCAAAAAAAAAAAAATGGAGAGAAGTTAGTTTGCCAGCTATCTGGAAGACATCAGTAGGTGTACACATTTCAAAGAAAGGTGACCCAATACAATGCTATAAAGGAGGGGGAAGGGGAGGACATTTTTGTTAAAGATAATCCAACAGTGGTTGCAATGGAACACTGACAGGAAGCTGTCAGAGGTTGAGGCCGCTTTCAGAAGAGGACTTGAAATAAGATATTTCATTGCTGATGGTCAATGGTTCTTGACTGAAAGCAAAGAATATCAGAAAAATATTTTCTTGTGTTTTATTGATTATACCAAGGTATTCAACTGTATGGATTATAACATACATTGAACAATCTTCAGAAGAATGGGAATTCCAGAACACTTCATTGCTTTCATGTAGAACTTGGATGTGGATCAAGAGACATTGTGCAAACAGAATAAAGCAATACTCCATAATGTCCTTTTCCAAAGGACCAAAGTATATAAGATGAAATCTTGCCATCCTCACTTTTAAGGAGACTTCTGGACTTCTTCCAAGACAGATTTATTTATTCTTCTGTAAGACCATATATACATATTCCATATTCTTCACCAACCCCAACATAATTGAAAGACACAAATTCTTTTTTGAGCTTCCTTATTTATGACTCAGGTTTTTACTTGAATATGAGGAAATTGAAAATGTAAGGGTTGGGTCAGGCCCAACCTAGTCTTCAAAGTGACATCTTTGTCTTGTGTTTTTAAATTTTTTAAGGAGGTCTTATACAGCATATTTGCCCAATTGGCCAGCCAAGAGACTGGGAAAATAGATGATCTACATATGATCTAATTTCTCAGTGAGTATCATCCCTGAGTTCTTTAAACCCCAGACCATAATGTCTATAAACTAAGAAAATGTCCTACATGTGTGCAACCCTCTCCTCTCAGATGCATAAAGTCCCCAGGTATATACGGACAAGAAAGGAACTAGCGTTGAAAACATACCAGCATCTATGAGCAATGTCCACTGCAACTGCAAACTCAATGATGTAGTGAGTGGAGGGGATATGTTGACAATGGATAAGTCCCTTTCTTTGATATTTCTTTGAGTAGTCAAAAAATATTATTTCCTGTTTTTTCCCCATGGATTGGCCCTATTGGGATACTATAGCTCTGCCATTTCTATGTCCCCACTGTCCCTTCACTTACTTCAGGAAGTCTTGGCAAACTATCTCAGAAGAATTCTCAAAGAAAAGCTCACAATCACAGAATAGGGTCAGTCAGTCATTCGTTAGTGATGTTGTTTGGGAAACCTCAGTCACTGTTATTATAGCTATTTTCTCTCAAAGCTATAATATGTCACAAATATTCCATTCCTGCCTTGTGGTCACAACTTTGCATATCCTGTGCTGCACTCCATACCTTATTAAACCCAGAAAAAGATTACCTTGCACTTCTGAAATCTTGGGGTAATTTTCCATGAAAACTACCATATTTTTCAGACATTAAGATGCACCTGACCATAAGATGTACCCAGGCTTTAGAGCAGGAACACAAGAAAAAACTATTCTGAACCAAATAATACCAGTATACTAAAATATTTTTTAAATAAATCAAAATTCTGTAATATTTAACAGTGTAAACTCAACAGTGGTGTTTAGAACCATCAGCACTTTCAGTAACAAATGAGACAGGCAGGCATTGTGCTGATCATGTGACCTGACTGACATTGAGACTCCAGGAGGCAGGACTTCCCCCAAACACACAGCAATCCACAGTCTGCAGACAGCCGTGGATATATGAGATCATAAACAAATGTTCTGGAGTAACACACCTTTGGACTATAAGACACACCCTCCCCCACTTTTGAGGGGAAAATGTCCTTATGGTCCAGCAAATATGGTATACTTTCTATATGCACTTGATCAATAAGTGTCCATGGAATTGACCAAAGGACTGTGTTAGTCCGGGTAGACTAGAGGAACAAATTTCAAAGCTATGCATATGGATATAAGGAATGGATTTATATTCAAGGGGAACAGGACATTGAGAAAACATCCCAGCTCAGTCCAGCTCAAACCCATATGCCTGAAATCGGTCCATAAAGTCTCCTGACTCACGAAGTCACAGGCCAGTGGTTACAGAGTCCTGGCACCAACAGGGGTCTCCCCATGTCTCCTCGCTTCCAGGGCTCAGGGTCCATCAACAGCATCCCGTGGTGGCAGAAGCAACTCATCGCTGGAAGAGGCCTCCATGTGGCTGCCCCAGCCTCAGAGGTCCGGCTCCATCAGGGCAAAGCCGTGTGGTCTCTCCACCGGCTACTCCAGCCTCCCAGACGCCACTATTCTGTGTTGCCTGTGATTAATCATCTCTGAAACTAACTCCCAACAACTGGGGAAGATAGCTTCTCATCTTCATGAAGGAAATATCGAGAGATTTCCCAGGAGTCTCAGGTGAAAGCCATGTCCACAGAGAGGCCTCATCGGCTACTCAATGGCTATCTCCAGATTAACAGGCCCGACTCCACCCCTACATTTCAATCATAAAATTAACATAAGCACATGACTGCCACAAGGACCAATGGTAAGATGCAGATCTCTGGAGTCATCAAAAGCTTTCAGACTCCATGCTAATTATGTAATCCAAATAATCACACTTTATCCTTGTAAGAAATTATGAAATTATATTGGATCATTATCCTTATTCTATAGTAGAGGAAAATGAGATTTCATGGGTTTAAGAGCTGTGTAATTTACTCCCAAATTATTAAGAATATTAGTCTTTGAAACTTTTATCTTTGTCTAAGCTTCCAAGGAGTGCTACAGCAAACACCCTAGGGAATGGCTGTCAGATTCATTTTCTCAGTTCTGGAGGCTAGAAGTCCAAATCATTCTATGAGCCAAGTCAATTCTTTCTGGAGATGTTGAGAGGGGGAAAGTTGCATGCCTCTTTCCTGCTTACCAGGCATCCTTGGAGGCCCTTTGCTGTTCACAGATGTGTTTCCCTTTGCAGTCGCATGGCACCTGTCTTCTCCATGCTTGTTCTATCTTGATGCTTTTATAAAGCATCATCCAAAAGAGATTAGGGCTACATGAGTATTACTTAGCTGATATTTTCAAAGAAAGCTATCTTCTCCTAAAAGGTCACATTCACAGAGTTAAGGAGTTCGCACATCTTTTGGGGGGATACAATTCAATGCATAGAAGTCTTTAATACTTAAACAAAAGTATCTCTCTTGTCTTTTTCATGCTCCACATGTCTATGGAAAAGACTTAGTGGGCCAAGGCAGCAGGCTCCAGCCCCTGTTTAAGGTAAGAACTAATCTTAGGCATAAGTGTGTGAATTTCTTGAACTTTTGGAATCCTACTTATGGACATTTTTCTATGTAATTGACTTGGGATTATGGAGTGAGTAATTATGTCTATGAAGCTCCCAGAATGCTTTTCATTTGTGCAGTTTCCTCCTTAGCACCTTCATAATTAAAGAATATGCTATGATTTCCCAACAAAACAATACTAAAAGAGGACATTTATCTTAATTTTACCATATGCCACCCCTAAAGATTGTTTCTTGTTACTTGTGGTCCTACTTTAACCACCAAAGTGGGACAAGCCAGAACTTAATCTCACTTAGTCAGGCTGCCAAGTACACCCTTTTGCCCCTGCTGGAGGCTTTTCCTTAGACATCAGGATTTCTGAAATTAGTTCTGAATCAGAGACAAGCACCCAGTGTAGTCTCTTTCAGTCTGTTGTCCCTTTCCTCTCAGGTCATGGAAACATTTGCTCGTGTCTTGGAAGCTGGAGGTACCGTTGTCACCTGGGACGACATTAAATAACATGCTACCCTCATAACTTCCTTAGATCAGCAATCGATAGCCCAAACCCAACCCAACCCAATCCACTTCTGCACAGTTAACTCCAGCACACAGTGACTCGAAAGAACAGAATTTACCCTTATGGTTTTCAAGACCATAAATCTCTATGGAAGCAGACTGCCTCATCTTCCTCTCAGGAAAGCGACCTGAACCACTGACTTTGCAGTTAGCAGCCCACTACTGAACTTGCATCACTGACAGGGCTACGAAATAATCTGTAAGGTTCCATAAAAGTAGCACTAAGAAGGGTTGCAACAAGGTGTAGTATAGGACCAATGAAACACACATTATTCCTCTAATTCACCACCGCCACTACCATGACCCAGTTCTACCTTACATGTCTGGCTAGACCAGAGAACACACATTGGTACAGATAAGAACTCTGGACACATGGCATTCAGGACAGATAAACCCCTCAAGAACGGTAGTGGGAGTAATGATATCATGAGGGTAGGGAGATGACTGAGAAGGGGAAGGAGAAGGGGAAAGCCATCATGAAGTTAAATATATAGCTCCCCCACCCTGGATGGGACAAATAACAGAAATGTGGGTGCGGGGAGACAATGGACAGTGTAAGCTATGAAATAATAATAACAAATATATACTTGATCAAGGATTCACGAGAGTAGAAGGGTGGGGAAGGGAGGGGGCAAAGGGGAACTTATACCAAGGGTTCAAGTAGAACATGTTTTGGAAATGATGATGGCAACATATGTACAGAAATGCCTGATACAATTGATGTATGGAATGTTATTTGTTCAGTAAAATGATTTTAAAGGGCGGGGGGGTTGTAAATGCTGCAGCCAAATATTGAGATCATTTTATCTTATAAATTGGTAAACTGAAAAAAATCCAATAAAACAAAAACCTTCATTGAGCTGGTTCTGACTCATAGTGACACCTCAGAACAGGGCTGAGTTGCAGCTGTGGGCTTCCAAGACTCGGTCTGGGAATGGAAAGTCTAGTCATTCTCCTGAAATGGCAGAGAGCATTGGAATTACATAAAACGCTGTGGTAGTCACTCATGTATAAAATTCAGAAATTGTAGCCCATCTTATGATTTAATCTTTTCATAGCTGTGCTACTGAATCACACTGGCTTTCCCTGAAGATAGACAACGTTCCAGTGCTATTCATAAGGTTTTCAGGAGCTGTTCACATCAGCCATAGACAGCCTGCTCCTTCATTAACAGTCTTCTCTTAGACAAGAAACTGGACCCATTCTCTTTGGGTGACCCTGATTTTTTTTGTTTTTGTTTAATATAATGGTCTATCAGCATAGCAACACACAGGCCACCAAAATACAACGCACTAACATCATGTTTGGTGAAGTGGAGGGTCGATGAAAAAAGATCCTTAACAAAATGGAGTAACATTAACAAGGTGGCTACAAAGATAGACACAAATACAGCAATTGTGAAGATGCTTCAGGACTATGCGGTGTTTTTTTCATTCTGTTTGTACATAGCGTTGCTCTGAGTGAGAACCAAAACTACAACACCTAACAACCTAAGCAATTGAAGACAAATTAATTGAGTTTTGAAGAAAAACCCACTTTACGATCATTTCTTTGCCATCTTCGTCCTTTTAAAGAAATATATTGCTTTTTTGCCTTTTCTGCTGACTTCTATAAATGGTCATTAATTGTTTCAAAAGTCAGACTCTTAAATGCTGCCTAGTAAAGGAAGGATTATTGTGTTTGGACTCCTGGTATCATAATGGGTTATATGTTGGGCTGCTAAGAATAAAGTCAGGAGTTCAAAACTACCAGATGCTCCAAGGGAAGAAAGATGAGACTTTCTACTCTCATACAGTCTCAGAACCCTCCAGTTATACTTCTACCTTGTCTTATAAGGTCACTTGTGAGTTGATATTGACTCTATGTCAGTGAATTTGATTGGTTTTTGAGTTTGGGATTGTTTGAAAACATTTAGTAAAACACATAAGAACCCTTTTTAAAATGGCTAGAGAAAAGAATATGTTTGCATTCTGTTTGAAAGGCACAATGTAACTTTTTATAAATTAAATTAGGGGAAAAACCCACTGGTAGCAGAAAGAAGCAAGCTTTCTTAAGTCTGGCATTTCATGAGCTATTCAGTTACTGTGCATATGCATTGCTTCTCCTTGGCAGAATATCTGACACATCTGGACACTCGTATACTGGAAACTAAGTTACTCTTGTGTTCCACAACTAGCTTGCAAGCTGGGATGTTGTTGCCATAGTACTTGGCTGTGCCCCACAGATTTGGTGCTAGTCTCTTCCCACAAATCTTTATCCCAGTGTTCATCATAAGGAAGGCCTTGCCATGTACTCTTAGTGGAAATCGCATCAGGCTTGCTATAACTCATTCTCACAGCCTCACATATGATGACTGATTCTGGACCGAGCAACCTGGTAGGGAGCCTGAAGTGACAAGAAGCCAATTGGCTTGCAACATTTGGATGATTCTTTTTGCACTTGATGAGATATCAAGAAAATCTATGTGGTCTGAACTGATATGTTTCTTTAATTATCTTGTTCTAATCACAGGAATAATGTAATAGCCTCGCAGTAACTCTCGTGGGACTGTGGGTTAAGCCTAGAGTTTTTAAATGCTAGGATGGTGGTTCAGCAACCACTCCTTCAAAGAAAGCTAGAGCTGTCTCTTTCTATAAAGATTCACAGTGGCAAAATCCTGAAGGAGTAGTCTGCTCTGTCCTTCGAGGCTACTGTGAGCCAGAATTGACTCCATGCCAAGCACTTTATACACTGTACCAGTGCTGGATCCTGGTCACTCTAGTTATCTCTAGTTCAAATGAGACCTATAATAATATAGGCTGTTTTACTTTATTTTTTTCCCTCTAACTTTTTATTGTACATTTGGATGAAGATTTACAGAGGAATACAAGTATGTTTTTCATCTTTCCATGCCCATTTTTTTTCCAATTTCATCTCATCGATTACAATGCCAACAATGAAACATCCCTTAGACAACTTCCTCCCCATGATTCTTGTCTGTATTATTCATCCTTTCCTGACTGTGCTTAACTTTGTCCTATGGTAAATGCTTCCTTTTGATCTCAAATTGTTGACTATTCTCCCTGAGTAAAGGTTGTCCTTTTGATCTCAATTTGTTGATTATTCAAACAAATACATACCTCCTTAGTGTTATGCTTCCCCTTAAAGACCTGCTTATTATTTAGCTTAAAATTGAACCATAGGTGAGTTCCTTTCCAGACCTGAAGCATAACTATGTTTGCAGCTTCAGTGCTTCCACTAAAATCTGTCAAGCCAATAGGCATTTTAAAATGATTTTGAGTTTTGTACCATACTGTTCTCTCACTCTATTAAGGTTGGAAATAGTCCAGTAGACTAACTGGCCACACAATGACCAGCCTTCAAGACTCTAAAACCAGAAGAACTAAACAGTGTCTGACTAACACTACCATGTTCTCTCAAAGAATGTATACCCTTTAAGGAGATAATCTTGGGTAATCACTTCATGTTACCAGGGCACTGGAAATTATGTCACCCATGCTTTAATTATCAGCAGAGTCACCCATAATGGAAAGGTTTCAGTGGAGCTTCCAAAGTAGGACCGAATAGGAAGAAATGCATGATAGTCTACTTTCAAAATTAGCTGATGAAGATCTAACAGATCACAGAAAAGTATTGTTCCCCTCCACTTGCTTGTCACTGTGTTATCAGAAGAGATCACTCTATTGCTAGAGGACGATACCACATATGGTAAAAGACAAAGGAGACCCTCAATGAGAGAGTTACCAAAGCAGTTAGCGTCATGCACTTAACCAGGTCAGCAACTCTGCATCTCACATTGCTCTGGGCAAGGTTTTGTTCTGTTGCACATAAGGTTGCTGTGAGTCAGTTGTATGTCTTCTCTCTCTCTCTCTCTCTCTCTCTCTCTCTCTCTCTCTCTCTCCCCCTCTACCCACTCATCCATCTTCTGTCTAAGCTGAGCATAAGATAGCAAGAAGTTCCTTGTAAGAAACTACAATACTCTGTGCAAGTGGCAGCTCACAGTTTGGAACAGAAATTCCAGAAATTTATCATTTACATTTCAGTTAATTCTGTAGCAAGCTAAAAACCTAGTGTGGAGGACAAAATCGAGAAACACACTTTAATTTGATGGACATTCTCAAATTAATTCAGGTAAAGGGGGCCCACTTTGTTGTCCTTAAAAAAAAATGAACCAAACATCGCTTATTTGGAAACAAGTTTATTTTCACATTATTTGTATAACCAGTAATAAATATTTGTGAAACAGAAAAATATTGCATACTTAATATAAAACAAGGCATTGTGCCTTACAAGGAAGACATAAACTGTCCAGGGGATCTTTAGAACATTACAGTTCTTCAAAGTTTCAACAAGATAAATATTGACCCAGCACTGAAAAAAAATGGTTTAAATAAATAGCAAACAACCGACTTCCAAATAGAAAATAAGGTGCACACATATCTTCCACCTCTGACAATGATTGGACCTTTTGTACCTCTCAGCCTCTATCACAGAAACATGAATGGCTGGAGAACATTTGAAAACCTTTTATCTTTGAATTAAATAGGAATCAGGACTGAAGCAACCTTGATTGGACATAAAGGGAACAATAAAAGTAACAGTAAAGTGTGCAGTTTCCGCCACACCTTTCATTAATCTTATAATAGCAACATAATAGCATCGACTCTTTTAAATAAATAAATAAATAGCACAAGGGAGGTCGGTGGGAAGAGAGGCTCCGCACAGCAGCCCCGAACAGCTGGGCTCAGGAGCTGACTGCTTCTCTTCACTCAGCGCCGTCAAAGGCAGGGTCCGCTTCCAGCACAGCCATGACGATGCAGCCTCTTTAAAGAAAGGTCAGTTGGAGTTGGCACTAAAATGAGAAAATGGTGGTCCTCAGTCGCCGCGTGAAAACTCTAGAAGACAGCACTCCTCCCCCGGCAGGTTCCCTAGCCAGAGATCCCTGCGTGCAGATTCCCAGCCCTCCACCTAAGCCCTCCATTTCTGCCAAGTAGTTTGCACTAGAAAATGCTCCAGTCTACAGAGTGGTCCATGACCCCAGGCCCACTAGTGGGCACTAAAGTCCCGCAGCAACTCACTTTGCAAGTATCTTTTGCATCATTTTCTTCACCAGGGGGGCTGCGGGGTTGAGGCAAACTTCCTGCCCATTCTTGAGAGTGGCTCTGCAGAGAGAGGAGGATCCACATGAGCGGGGAGGGGGAGGAGGGCAGCGCCCCGGGGTGGGTGGG
>PVJH01026275.1:0-30263 GCA_004026705.1 Nesogale talazaci | reverse complement strand
AACATATCCTGGCCCATCAAGTCCTGAGGACAGAGAACACTACAGGACTAGCCCCACTACAAGACACAATGTCCCTCACTGACCCATAGTGCGATATAAGACAACATTGGAGACACAGTGTGGGAATTGTCCCCAATCTGATTCCACCACAAGAGGGTAAAACACTAAGGACATGTAACAGAGCAGCAAGGAGTATAAAACAATGAAGTCCCCTATCGGGTGGTGACAAGAGGTGGGGTGGCAGGGGAGAGGAAAGAGGGTACCAAGAAACCCAGAGACAAGGCAACACTAAGCGAGCTAAATTTTATGGCCAGGAGAGTATGGGATGTATGGTGGTGCTTGATCAAGGTCAATATGACCAAGAGGAATTGCTGAAACCTGAATGAAGGTTAAACATTGGACAAGAGGAAAGTAAAAGGAAATAGAGGAAGGAAGTAGGAGACAAAGGAAATTTGTAAAGGTCTAAATACAGGCATGTATATATGTAGATATATTTATATATAATGATAGGAAAATGGATCTATGTACATATATTTATATATTAAGTATTAAGATAGCATAAAGACATTGGGCCTCTACTCAAGTACTTCCTCTTCACAAGAACACTTTGCTCTAACAGCCCAGCATTCAGAGATGCTCGCCTTCCCGACAGGATCGCTGAAGACAAAATGGGTACATAAGCAAATGTGGTGAAGAAAGCTGATGATGCCTGCCAATCAAAAGAGATATTGTCAAGCCTAAAGACTTGAAGATAAACAGAAAGCCATAGCCATCTAGCTGAGAAGCAACCAAGCTCACATGGAATAAGCACATCAGCCTGTGTGAGCATGAGGTGTTGATGGGATCAGTTATCGGGCACTGAAGACTCAGAACAAAAAATCATATCGATGTGAATGAGTGGGAGAACAGAATGGAGACCCAAAGCCCATCTGTAGACAATTGGACATCCCTTACAGAAGGATCTGTATCAACCTAGGTAGGGTCACAAGGAAGAGATGAACAAGCCAAGTCACATATATCACTGACAAAGTATCCAACTTTCTTCTAGGTCTTTAATGCTTCCCCACACACACGACCCCAAAAGCATGACCCCAATTCTACTTTTCAACTCCAGCTAGAGCTGAGCATGTACAAATAAGAACTCACAATACAGGGAATTCAGGGCAGATAAATCCCTCAGCACCAATAATGAGAGTAGCCATATCAAGAGGGTAAGGGAAAGGTGTGGAGAGCAAGGGGAAACCAATCACAATGATTTACATATAACCCCCCTTCCTGGGGGGATGGACAATAGTAAAGTGAGTGAACAGAGACATCAGTCAGTGTAAGACATAAAAAAAATAATTTATAATTATCAAGAGTTCATGGGCTGAGCCCTGGTGGCATAGTGGTTGTGCGCAGGACTGTGGCCCACTGGGACGGAGGTTCAATTCCAGCAGTGGGGCTGGGCCTCCTACTCCCACCACCAGGGCAGTGATGCCTAAAAAAAAAAAAAAAAAGAGTTCAGGGGGGGGGGGGGGGGGGGGGGGGGGGGAGAAAATGAGCTGATATCAAAGGCTCAATTAGAATGACAATGTTTTGAAAATGACAGTGTTAACATATGTACAAACATGCTTCACACAATGGATGGATGGATGAATTGTGATAAGGGGTGCAAAAACACCCCAATAAAATGATTTGGGGGGGGGCATCACTGCTCTGGGAGAGATGGGAACCTCACCTGATCCCTCACAGGGGTTGTGACTCTGAGCCACACACTTTGTGCCACTTTGTGGTGTGTCAATGCCTAAACCATGGCATTACACTGTTATTAGTAAGCATTGGTAAAATCAAAACTCACCGACAACTCCAACTCACAGCAACCCAACAGGACAGACTAGAACCGACTCTGCTGGTTTACTTTTTGTTTTTTCCTTTTTTCCCCTGCATCACTGCCCTGGCAGGAGTAGGAAGGCCAGCCTTGCTCCTGGAGAGCTGCTGCTGGATTTGAACCATCAACCCTGTGGGCCGCAGTCCCGCACACAACCACTGCGCCACCGGGGTCCCGTGCCTCTTTTGGTTTTCAACTGCAAATCTTTATGGGAGTAGAAAGCTTCATCTTTCTCCTGTGAAACTGATGCAACATGTCAATACTATCCCACCGGGGCAGCAAACATTGACAGAGCATAGGAGGGGAAATGGCTGAATTTGGAGGTAAGTAATCAGTTTCACTCCCAGATTCTCCTTTAACAGCTGAGTGGCTTTAAGAAAGTCACTTACTCTCCATACATAGTTGATCTCTCACATATAGAGCAAAGATAATATCACCTGCCATTTGGGATTTCTGTGAGGAGCCAGAAATAACTAATACATTCGTCCACACCAAATGTCTAATACAAGGGAGGTGCTCAAAGTAAAAAAAGGAATATCATTTCGACTCAATTTTCTCTTGTTGTTAGGGACTATCAAGTCAGTTCGAACCCATGATGACCCTCTGTGCGAGAGAACCAAACACTTCCCAGTATGCACCATCCTCACGTTGTGTCCCTACGCCTGAGCCCATTCTTGCAGCCACTGTGTCAATCCATCTCCTTAGGGCCTTCCTCTTTGTCACTGCCCCTCTACTTCCCCAGCCATGATGTCCTTCTCCAGAACTGCCTCAGAGAGCGAGAGACCTGAGAACTAGAAAGGTGAGGCTCACCGGGCCATTTATCTCTCTGCCTTTCAATCCCAGTGTGTTTATCAGCCAGATTGACACAATAAACCGAAACTATCTCAGAGAACAATAAGCAAATCAGTTCCCAAATATAATCACTTCTTAGAAAATCATATAAGAGAAAATAATGCAGAAAAAAAAAGAGACATAAATGTAGAGAAATGAGAAACAGAAAACCCTCTGTTTGTCCAGGAAGCACCTTGTCTAACCCAACTTTTGATTGTTTATTACTTTGTGAGTCACTACAGTTATTTTCTGATTTCTATGGTAATATACTACTGAAAACAAGCCTTCATTAAGAATCACCTCACAATTGTCTCCATCAAAACCGGTAGAGTTTTTGTGTTATTAACATGTATGGACTATCTAATTCCAAGAAGTCAAGGAAACTTCGGAAGTTTCTAAATGAAGCTTCCAAATGTTCTGGACTGAACAGGAAGCAGCTTGGAAAGATGACCAATCACCAGCACAGAGGAAGCAGAGTCCTAGATAATACTGACATGCAGAAGGCATCTTGGCAAAGACAACTACATAAGAGGAAGAGCATTGAGGAAAATAAACAAGAGAAGCAAAAGTCCCCAAGTCGTAGTGACAGTACATGAACTTACAAAATACAAAGCCAAGAAGAATTCAGAGATGAAGGTTACAAAAGGTAATCTAGAAGAGGAAGCATAAACCAGCTTATAAGCCTCAGAAAGGAGTTTAGACCTTATAGTAAACACAATGAGTAGTAGCTGAAGGGTAATCATCAACAGCTATTGTGTGAGTCTTCTTTGTGCAAAGCATCATTGCTAACATGAAATATGTGGCATCAAATAGGACAGAGTCATAGGTCTCACAGAATTTACAATCCAGAGAGGGAAAAGCATATGACTGATGAAGGGGTTGCAAACAGTGATACAGATATGGGAAGAAAATAAAACAAGATAATGATTAATAAGGCAAGAGGTGGGGAGTTACATAAACTTTAAATATTTAGAAAAGACCACTCTGAGAATGTTGGTGATTCATTGAATATATTGTTTTAGGATACAAAAGAGACTCAAAATTCCAAATATAATTTAAAGAGAACATGTATTTAGTCTTAAACAGGAAAAGACAAGACAAAGAGAAGAACATACCATTTGTCCAAGGATTTACTAAGAATGCACGTGCATGGGGTCAGCATTGACATCTCATCTGGTCAAAGTTGAGACTTTCTGCCCCCATAAAGATTTGAGCTCTGGTGGCACTGTGAGATAAACAATGGGCTATTAACCACCAATTTAATGGTTCGAATCCATATCCTTTCCTCCTGGCGAAGGCCGGCCATTGACCCCATTCCTGAAAGAACCAAGCAGGTGAAGGAATGGCTAACCCTGGTCCTGGTATTTTGAACCAGGGTAAATATGTGGGCCCACAAGTAGTTAGTCCTGGTCACAGGCCAGGAGGGGAGCCTGGTCTACTACTGACCACAACCCCATCTGAATACCTACAGGACAGGAGACCACTGACTGGTCTCCAGTCAGTCAGCTACTCTAGGGAAGGGAGATCTTGAGTGTTATGTGTCCATGAAGTGTGATTCTGTCTCTAGGAGCCTCCAGATGCTGGGAGCAAGTGCCAAGTCTTATACAGGCACACGTCATATGACTCAGGGGGTTGGTCCTCATCATGATTAAGAGTGGGTTCTGCGTCAGGGGTTTATACTGACACTCCAAAGCTATGAGGCATCTGAAAATCCTCAAGAGAGGAATGCACAAGATCTAGACATGACTGTGGACCATGAGCCACTCTGGGATGTCCATGGGGGAAGGAGGCTCCCCTACAAGTCAAGCTAAAGAATATCTGGCAGCACTGCTGACATCAAACTCCATCAAAGATGATGGAGTGAAATGCCAAAGAGAAAAACTGAGACCATTCTGTGGCACAAACTGCCCATCACTGGTGGAGATTGACCTCCTGAGGGAACTCTACACAGGGCCATCACACAGTGTGTGTGACCTGTGGTGACCAAGAAGGCTGGCCATCCCAACCATTTCCTATGCATTGATCCCTGGCTCGAGCTAGGTACCCTTCTCTCCTTTGACTGAAAGGTTCAGTGCCCTCCCCCACCCAAAGCAGACAAAGGAGTTAAGTCACTAGAATTGCCGTCTCCGTCCTTGGCCCCCTCATTGGCTCTTCCTAAACACACAGGTCCACCTATTCTGCATGAACCAGTGAAGGAAACTTTGTCTGCCATCCCATCCCACCCCTGCCCCATATGTCCCACTACACCCAACCCTGCCACTCACAACAGGAGTTCACACTCCTTCAGCAACCCCTGAGGCTTCACAACCCACCCCCTCAGAACACCTGCAGAATCATGTTTGTGGCCCCCCACTGTTCAGCCCCTACATTTCCTCCCTCCCTTCAGTCATGCAAATACCCTGGGATAAGAAGTGACCGTGTGGTAATGGAAATACCATGAGAGGGCATGTTCCTTTTAGTATGAGATTTGAAAACTTGCCAAGATAAAATGGACCATTTTTTGATGATCCTGAAAAATTTATAGAATTTCATCACATAGTGATTGTTTTTTTTTAATTGATGCAGAAGGGCCTCGTGGTCTCTCTATATTATTGCTGTGGCACTGATGAAGAACAATGTATTATCAGGCTGCTAGGCACAGAGATGATTGCACGCCTGCCACAGATGCAATCTTAGTTGATGGGGCCCAAGCTGTCCCAGAGCAGAACCCACAATGGAATTATCAGGGGGGTCTGGCAGGGGTCACAGGGGAAGGCAGCTCAAGTCACATGCAAACTTGCCTCATAGAAGGAATGGAAGAAATTCAGATTAAAATGGTGAATCATTCAAAATTGACTGAAGTAATGTAGGACAACCATGAGAGTCCAGCAGTGCCTACTGCCTAGTAGAAGCAATTTAGAGACATCTGATGGGAGAGATTTTCTAAATATCCATTTTACTAATCAGTCTAATGCAGATATTTGCCAGAAATTGCTCTGTAAAGCTATGAAACCCCAGACTGAACCATATGAACTCCTAACAGCAGAAAACTTAGTGAACAATAACTGAGACTCAGAAGAGGAAATGAAAGAACAACAAAAAGCTAAAATTATTGGAGTTGTTATTGTTGCCAATGTCAGCCTGTGGGCTGAAACTGAGACACTTGGGTGGAAGAGAAGCCTCCCTTGCCTATTTCCAGTGTGGAATTACAGGACACTGAGCTCGTGAGTACCCCATGCAAGTCTTGGGGGCAACAGATCCTATCAACTGACGGGGCCCTGACTCCCTAATGCTTTATGGCAACAGTGTTTACATCAAACTCGTGGAGCCGTAGATCCGTGTGGACATTGCCAGTAAGTCATATGCTTTTTGCTGGACATGAGAGTTGCATATTTAATGGTAGAATCTTGTGGTGGTCTTTTAACTCCCTCCTACCTCCATGTTGTTGGCCTTCACTGGCTGCCAATAAGGGGTTTCTCACACATCTTCTGCCTTGCTGCTGGAAAGGTTCTTTAATCTCACACCAATTTTTTAAATTATTCCTGAGTCTCCTAGCTTCACTATTAGGAAGAGACATTTTTGTTCAAATTAAAAACTCAGACTGGCTTTCAAAATTATTCCTAAAGCTCTTATAAGAATTAGAGCCTGTGGAGCTGAGCCCCGGTGGCGTAGTGGTTGTGCGTAGGACTGCGGCCCCCTGGGATGGAGGTTCGATTCCAGCTCCACAGAGCAAAGGTTGGGCCTCCTACTCCCACCACCTGAGGGCAGTGATGCCAAAAAAAAAAAAGGGTCAAGAATTAAAGCCTGTGACAGTTTCATAAACTATCAATTTGGATGAAGGAGTAGAGTCTAGTCTTTCAATCAGGTCGTAGCCAATGATGCCATGGCTTTCTCCTGAGGTTTCTGGGAACTCTTGCCTTCCTCTCTGGAGGGAAGACTGACTCTCTCTCTCTCTCTCTCTCTCTCTCTCTCTCTCTGCTTCACATTCTGTGAGCAAGTCACATGAAGCTACACTGATGTTTCCACTACACCTGTATACACAAGACTTTTTACCCACAGACCTGAGACTGTTCTGCATTCAGCATCATTGTATGTGCTTTGTGAGTCTGAAGTGGAATTTTATAGACTGCTAGCATACATATGGGCTAATATCGGACCTATGGACTTGATCTGGACTGGGCTAGGATGTCTTCTTAATATACAATTACTCTGTAATATAAAGCTCTTTCTTATGCATGAGTGTCTCTGGGTGTGTTTCTCTAGTCAATCTAGATTAATACAGAGACTCTTCTTAGTCTGTCTCATAGATTACATCTTTTGAGTTCATGTATACCAGGCCTATGCTGCAGAAACTTAACACTTTGCTAATACTTGGCTAAAAGTGATGTGATTTTCACACTCAGTGATTGCCATTTTGTAATGTAAAAATTAGCAAGAGAAAAGAATCGAGGTGGACACAATAAATCACAGAAGGTCAGTTACAGCTATTCAAAGAAAAGTGTCTAGTTGAAGTATGATTTTAAAAAAATAACTTCAAAGTAAACAGCAAACTGGAGAGAAGTTGAGAAGAAAAGTGAAGTGAATGAATTTACCCGAGGAGGATTTTCGTATAACAAATTTGAAACTCTGTAAGAATTGATTTTGACCAACTGCTTTAACTTATCCTTTTGTGAAATTGATTAGCAAGAATGGAGGATGTTCCAGACTCTAGAACCAAGCAGCTACAGTTCCCTCCTGTTTTCACTGTGGCCTGGAGGCTGGCTAGAGTACAAACCTCCCTGACTAGCAGTCAACCACCACCTACATTATTCTTGCTCCGGGGACTGTATCTGTTCAGGTTAAATAATATGCAGTCCCCCAAGCCCCCTGGGAAGGCATTCAATGACCTTTTCAAAAACTGCGAAGGAACAAAATCCTGACTCTGCCAGTCCCCATGGAATACTCAAGATTACAGACCAGTGTCAGACCTGTATGGTTTCCAGCAGACCACCGTCACTATCCACCCTTCTGTCCTAACCCCACTCTCACTGCTAAGCTTGCTGCATGCTGCTGATGCATGGTTCAGTTGCCTGAACCTGCAAGATGCATTTTTCTGTATTCATTTTACCATGCCCAAGCAGTCCCTGATTTCCCTCCAGTGGGAGGGCTCTGACTCAGATACCAAATTCCAGTATACCTGGACCCGGTTCCCCCAGAGGTTCAAAACATTGCCCACCATCTTTGGAGAGGCACTAGCCAAAGACTTGCAGATGCTCCCAGCCAAAAATGCGTGGATGCGCACTCCTGAACTATGTAGATTATTTGCTCTGTGCGCATGAGATGCAGGAAGGCCGTCTCCATGGAACCAGGCTACTTCTTGGGCATCTGTTCAATAAAGTTCAAAGAACAAAGCCCAAATCTGCAGACAGCAGGTAAAATAGCTTGGTTTTCATGTCATTCAAGGAGGGAGAAGCCTAGTGAGTTAGTCCAGATAGATGCGAGAAAGTCTGATATTAGCCCATATGTCCAAAACCAAACTATAAATTCCACTACAGACTCACATGGCACATACAATGACACCACATGAAGTAGGATCATAGCCCAGTGGGTGGAAAGTCTTGTGGATACAGTAGCGGTGTAAGCATCTCAGCACTGGTGTGGGTCTCCGTGTGACTCCTCCAGTTCCAGGCCTCTGACTGCATCAGCATAGGTCCATCTGCCTCGTCATCAGTAATGTCTCAAAGGGAGTGAATGTATCTGGTCTCCAGGGAGCCATTTATCTCCTTTGCGCCTCCAAATGAAGCCTAACCTCCACCCTTTCACCCTTAATAGTCTCAAGTTGACACCAGATTATGTAACTACCACACTCAGGAACAGAAGAGAAGACCATGGAAACTCTCCCTACCAAATACCCCAAAGCAAGAACGAGACTTTTTAGGGAGTGTGGGCTTCTATGGCTCCCAAACTTTCCAATCACTGCTAAACCCCTATATAAAAACTACAATGAAGGGAGACCGGGAGCCACTATACTGGGGAGAAGAAATACCTTTCAAAGGCTCAAAGTCATACCTGTCTACTCTCCCAGAGAACGATTGAAGTAGGCTGGCAGCAAGTACCAGATGGCAGAATTGTCATCCCCAAGCTGTTAGCCTCATCCCTTGTCAAGAATTTTCTAGCTACCACCCACTTGGGGTGGAAAGCTACTGAACATTTGTTGGGAAAATATTTCTATATTCCTCAATGGGCTGCCTTGGTGAAGACTTTAAATTGTGAGCTTTTGAGACTAACTCTTTATGGGAGGAGAAAACCCATTTAAAAGTTGTTTCAGTTTTAAAAAAAAAGAAGTGAAGAGGAAATACGCAGTCCTAAGGGGTCTTTGTGGCAGCGATTTTTTTTTCTCCCCTAAAAGAGGCATGTCACCGCATTAAGTTTCCTATACTGAAGTATCTAACTCTCACCAAATTAGATGAGGAGGTTCCCCCGCCCAAAAAAAAGAAAGAAAGAGAGGGAAAAAAATCTCCCCTTTCATAGTAAGCACCCAGTGAAGCCATTTGAGAAGGTTCTCTTTGGTCACAGTGAGTTTTTTCATAAAAGCAGTTTTGTTCAAACCTCATTATTTTGTAATGGCTGATGTGATCAGTTTATTGTGCCAATCCAGCCAATAGGAACACCTGAGCTTAATAAGGTCACAATTTGATTGGAGAACAGAGATAAATGGCTCAGTTATTTCCATACCTCTCTCTCTCTCTCTCTCTCTCTCTCTCTCTCTCTCTCACTCTCGCTCTCTGGTAATCAGACCAGCCTGTGGCAGCTTTAGCTAGTTCTCTGCCTCAAAGTGTGAGCTTCACTACCTGTGGCACAGCCAACCACGCATCATGTTGCTCGAGCTTGAGGTCCCTTTGAGACTTGCTTCACCACACTGCTGGTATGTATGTCTCTTGAACGTGAGGCTGGTGCAAGCTGTCATCTTGCACTGCTTGAGTTCGATATCCCATCTGGGCTGCTTCCCTAAGCTCCTCAGCTGCAGGCTGTTGGTGACCAGCCCTGCTATTTGTGGCCTGTGGGAAGACTCTGCCTCTTCTGTGGCTATAAAATCCTAAGTCTCCTGTTCTTGTTTCTGCAGAGAACCCTGCCTCACACAGCTGATATAAGAGAACAACATGGGGCTGTGACTTTTTTTTTTCCTGCTCAGGAAAAATGCTGCAGAAACTCTTGTGATGTTGACTACAATTTACAAGGACAGCTCTATAAGAAAAGCTCGAGTGTGCTGGTCATTTTCTAGTTTCAGAAAAGGTGAAATGGCAATTTATGAGTAATTTTACCTGGACTCTGTAAACTTCCTGACAGAAGAAAATGTTGTTAAAATCTGTGCACTTGTGCTTGAAGACCAATGACAAGGACAGACCACTGAAGAGATGGGGAATTTATCTAGACTATCTTGGAGCTCTATTCAATTAATTTTAATGGAAGATTTGGGAATGAGAAGGTTCGCTGTGAAATTGGTGCCTTGGGTTCTGACTGACCAGGAAAGAGAGTTCTGAATGAAAACATGCTGTGCTAAGAAAGAACCACTCTAAAGGGACTCAGACTTTTTATTTTTTTTAATCAAGGTCATTACTGGACAGCAAATTGAGGAGGTAGAAGAGGTAAAGAAAAGACAACGTGTCATTTTTATGACCCCCAAAGCAAACATCAATCAAGCCAATGGAAAACACCATCATCACCTCGCCCCCAAAAGTCTTCTGAAGTGAAATCAAAGATCAAGATGGTGCTCTTTTTGTTTTTTATTTGAGGGTGGTAGTGCACTTGGGGTTTGTTCCTCCAGGTCAAACTTTCTCTTTAGAGGTTCTGAAAAGACTGTGTAACAGTGTACAACAAAAGAGGCCCGATTGGTGGCAGATGGTGGACTGGTTTTGCCACCACAACAATGCACCTTCTCATGCAGCCATCTCAGTGCACGAGTTTTTGGCCATAAAAGTAGAATGCATCACTTGCTCCATGCACCTTACTCACCTGACTTCACTCCATGTGACTTCTTTTTGCTTCCTAGAATGAAGAGGAACATGGAAGGACAGCGATTTGAGGAAGTAGAAGAGGGGGGGAGGGGAAAGGGAGGTGCTGTCAGCCAGCCAAAAAGATGAGTTTGAAAAAGGCTTCCAAGAATGGAATCTCAAATTTGACAAATGTATTAAGTATAATGGAGAGCACTTTGAGAGTACTTTTATTTTTTACAAAAAATAAATAAATACATACATAGCTTTGAAAAAAATCTGGTTTGGGGGAAATACCTCCTCATATACATTTAAGATAATGTCAAACAAAATGCCAAAGGAATTGTTTACAAATTATCAGAGTGATTATTCAGTTTACCTGAAAAAGCAAAAAGAAACAGTGGTGAGTATTGACTGGCAGTGTTTGTCTGACTATAAGAGGTCCTGGAGACCTGTCACTCTGCTAGCCCAAAACAGAGACCAGGTTGATGCTAGACATTCTGTTTCTTTCTGTAAGTGCTTGCAGAAGGAAAGCAACCAGACTTCTCCTCTGAGCCGTTTCAGAGTTCAGTCCTGACCCTGAAAACTAATAGACAAGAAGCAGGGTTTTTACAAGGACCTCAGGAAGAGATTGTGTGGCTGCTGTTGTGAGGTGTCACTGGGTCAGTTCTGACCTAGAGTGACCCTGTGCGCCACCAAAGGGAAACCTGCCTCATCCTGCCACATCCGCACCATTGTCCCTGTGCCCGAGCCCCTGGCCGCAGTCACTGTGACAATCCCTTATATCGAGGGTTTTCCTCTTTTTTGCTGCTGCTTCTCTTCACCAAGCATGAGGTCCTTCTCCAGGGACTGGTCTCTTCTCTCCCGGATGTAAGACTTACCAAGTCTCCTGCCATCATCGCCTCCGAGGTGCACTCTGACCATATTTCTTGCAAGACTGATTTGCTTGCCCTTTTAGCAGTCCATGGTACTTGCAATATTCCTTGTGATCCAGGAAGAGATTAGCAGGGTTTTTACAATGTCACAGGATGCAATAGCTACTCTAAGAAAGCAGATTTTTCAGAGATTATTAGGAAAATAACTATACCTACATCTCCAGCAGTCATTAGACTACTATCCCCTGAAACTTCCTAGGCCCTTGTTTATCCAAACGGATGGTTCCATGCCAGGCTTGACCTGGTTCCATGGCAGGCTTGACCAGATCACCATTGCTGAGGCCATACAGATACTTCAGGTCTTTGTACTTACCTTAATCGTTTTGCTAGTCTCCTTCCTGAGTCAGGACGTAGTTGCCTTTGTGTGGAACGGATTACCTACTATGCAACTCGTTTCCTTTCATTCTCTCTTGCTTAACTCTCCGGCCACTGGGTGTCCCTCTAGGGAGCCCTCTAGAGGCTCTTAAGAGGCTCTGCAGAGACTGTCCTCCATCATCTCTTTTGCCATTCGCACAAGAAGGAAATAATAACTTGCCGGTGGAGACCAGGAGAGCCAGAGCAATCTGTTAGAAAGATACCTTTGCCTATTCTTTATTTTAGGGTGTAAAAAGCGCAAGGGGCTCCAGAATAGTCAAATTAAGAAATATCTGGACTCTCAAAGTGTATTTCCCAAACAAATATACAATTTTGTTTTTATTAAGGCCAAGACATGAAGTCTAATATCCTTGAAGAATTAGGCAGGCGGGCAACTCTCATTTTTGCCCTAGCCGAATTTGCATTCTGTCTGTTCTAGTCTGTTGACATTTAGAGGTATCATAAATATTTAGGATTCAAAAACAGAACAGAAGAGTGCCAAAGACCATGAGAAAGTCTACCAGTAAACCTAGACACTCTTATGGGGTATGCGATAAAGTTTTGCAATAGGATGATTATAGAGTACAATGGTCTAAAAATAAGTGAGGAAGCAATTAAAAGGAAGTGCAGAGGGAAGGGATGATTCCTGTGAAAAGAATGGAAAGCATTAGGACCCTAATACTATCACAGGATTTCAAGCCCCTGAAGCACTCCATCAGACTCTAATTACAAGCCACAGTTTTGGCAGCTGCCTTGCATGAGTCCCCTTTGAAATCCCTGGAGGAAGAAAATATAGATAGGTTGGGAAGGGAAGACTAGAAGACCCAGCTAAGTCGGGATCAATGTGCTTGGTGCAATAAAAAGGACATTGGAAGTGAAATTTTCCTCGTGGCCCCCAAGGAAGGGAAGGGAAGAAAAGGCAAAGAAAGGATTATTTTGTCTTTGGAAGGAAAAGATTGCCAGGGCTTCTTAATCTTTGGCCCCCAGAAGCCTCTGGGGCTTGCCCAAATAGGGGGCCAACATGCCACCTTTGTGAAGTCAGTTTAAATGGAACCACTGGAGCCAGGGACTAGTCTCCTGTTAAAAGTCAAGATGCTGCTGGAAAAGGAGTGCCCTGTTACTATGGAGAGAGTTATAGATTTGGGTCATCAGAAAGCACTCATTCCTTCTTAGTATGGCCAGATTGCCCTTATCCTCTGTGGGGAGGGGTGTATTTCACAAATTGGGGGCCAGCATTTCTCTCCATCCCGTAGAACAGTCAAAGGGGGAAGTGGGTGGGGAGGGAGCACAGTTGGCAATAACTGTCTCCCTGGATGGAGAGTATGTAATTCAGGCATCAATGCTCCCCATCTACCCCCAATAAGCTCATTATTAGACCTAATTACAGAATTCCCAGGAGTTTGGGTTGAATTGAATTCTTCCAGTTTGGCAGCACACACACCCCAGTGGTAGTGAATCCTTGCAGCAGCTCCCGTTCGTGTAAAACAATATCCCATGAGCCAAGCTGTTCAGCCAGGGATTGCACCCCCTACTCAACAACTGGTGGAGGCAGGCATCTGCAAGCCATGCAAGTCTGCTTGGAACACTCCACTATGGGTAGTCCGGAAACCAGGCACCACTGTAGACCTGTCCAAGATCTCTGAGAAGTAAACAAACATGTAGCAACTACTCAACCCACAGTCCCTAACCCCTCTACGCTCCTCAGTTTGCTTCCTCTGGATCACCAAGTTTAAAAGTGTTTTAGACTTGAAGAAAGGGGGCCCTTGATCACAGGAGGAACGACTGTGAAGAACAGACAAGCAGTAATGCAGCTGATCTAAGCTGCTCAGCTCCCTAAGGAAGTGACAGTTATGCATGACCCAGCCTTCAAGGCGGGGAGGGGGATGTCAGTACCATCTGAAAGAGGTTGGGCAACAAAACAACCAGAAAAGCAGCCCTCTGCCCAGTCCTGTCAATGTCCATCCTTCCAGCAATGACCTTCCCTATCACTCAACTACCACACTGTCCAGTCTATACAGAAAAGAAGAATTGCCTCAGGGGGACCCCTGTGGATGGGGGCACTACAAGATGGATCACTGACACTACTACATACGCTCAGTCAGACCCTTTTGCAGAATCTGCTTTCAGTTAACACATCTGGGAGAGATGGCGATGAAGGCTCTTTTACTATGAGAAATTGTCAGAGGAGTTACTTCTTTACCTGCTCTCTTCATGTTACCAGGGGCCAAACCCCCAAGGATCTAATTATTGTGCCTTGACTGGAGGTTACAAAGATTAACCAATTGTCACCAACTCAGGACTTCCTGGCATAATGGGCTTGTATGTTTGGCGTGCCAAATTCTATGAGGGCTTTTCTCCAAAGAGAGCTGTGGGGGATGAGGCAGGAAAAATCCTCCATTTCCCAGCAAGCTAGTGATCAGGAGAAAGTTCAGGAAGAGTCACAAAATTTGCTGCCCACTTAAACCAACGATTTGGTTCCATACACAGAAATGGGAGGGTTGAAATAGCCTAGTAGTATTTAACAAACTGACTGTATTTGGCTTTTATAACTTTTGTTTATGCTTGACCAAGTCAGACTCCCAAGGCATAGTGACCTTGGAAATTCCCCCCAAACCTTCCCACCTTGAGTAGTGAATATGTCCATGATTGATCACCCTGTCCCACCCCCTCTTGTAGTTTTGTGCTTTTTTTCCCCGCCTAGTTTGATGCTTTATAAGCTGAATGTCATGGTGTACTCGGTCGGGGGAGACTTGAACCATAGCTGGCTCCCAGTCATCAGCTCTCAATAAAAACTTCTCCTCGGACCTATTCATGGTGTGGCCTTGATGGTCTTGAAAACCAGGTACACCAGGCTGCTAACCACAAGACCAGCAGTGAGAAATCACCAACTGCCTGGAAAAGGATGATCAACAGTGTCAGTGCAGGCGCAGTCCTACCCTGTCCCACTGGTTCCCTATGAGTCTGAATTGGCTTAATGGCAAAAGGGGATTTTTGTTGTTGTTTTAGTTTCTGGTAGGGTAGACAACTCTGTTTGTTAAGAAAACCAACCCCCACTCTCAAGGGACATCACATAAGATAGCCACAGTCCAGCTGTTCCTCTACAACGATTGGGAACCCACCTCCACCCACCCTCAGGGACTGTTGCAGAACTATGATCACTTCTAACTCTTGTTACATTTGCCAGATAGGGCATTAAATGTTCTGAAATTGTCAAGTTGTTTAACACAAACAAGTGGACTGACTAGGGGGTCGGACAGGGGTGGGGACTGGTGTCCAGAAAGTTTCCTTTGCAGATGCTGGACCGGAGGTGTGTTTATAAAGTGATCAGACGGTTCTGCTTTTTTAACAATTTAACAACATCCCGCGGTGTTTTAAAATTAAATTAATACATTGTAATTTTATTTTTGAATTCTATGAACATTTTTGTTGCTCCATATAGAACATATTTTTAATCAACACCCACCCCCTGGTGTCCCGCTTATAATCTGGTCCGTTTAGTTCAGAAACACAGCATGGTGAGCTTCACAAAGATCTTTGAAATAATTCTCTGAGAACACCTCACTTTAGCCTTGCCCCAGAGAAGGCTGCAGGAACTCCTTCCCCTTCTCCCTGAGGGACGCAGTCTTTAGTAAGGAATACCAAGTTCTCGCTGACTTCCCGATGTTTGTGTTCGCATGAACAGACTTGGTGTCTCTGTGTACCCCCCAAGTTCTTCCATGAGAGGCCGCTGCAGATGCTCAGACCCCAGCCCAGGGGATCACTCCTTGGCCGCCTGGCTGGCGCCAGGCAGGTGAACAAACAGGGCTGGGGGAAGGAAGCCAGCCCGCCCGCATTGTGTCCATCCAGAGCAGCACTGGACGGGTGGGAATGGGGGGTGGTTTTTTTCGATCAGCATAAAAGTCTCACAGTCCTTTGCGGATGGGAACTGTTCCCTGAGTTTGCCTTTTCCTCTGAGAGGAAAAGGGCTCAAAGACCATATGTTGTATGATGTTATGGATTCAAATACACAGCAACCACTAGAATGTCTTGATAATTTAAAAGAGCCTTTATTCAGTTATAACCGGACTGCTAGATTCTAAAAGTGATTCTTTGATTGCAGTCCCAAGTCCACATTTCAGCCCATCTTTAAAGGCGAAAAACTCATTTATCCTTTGTCTAAGATTTAAGCAATCATGGACAGAAGCAGAAAGCAAAAGTGAATGTTATTTTTATTAGGGTTAGAGAGCATTATAGGGTACAGCATTGATTATAACATTCTGGTAACTTTAAGAAGAGCAAGCACGCATTACAAGATACATTCCTTATCACAGGGGTGCTCAATACATGGATCTACTAGTCCGTAGCAAATTTAGTGTGGGTAGATTGCGTGGCATTAAAAAAATGACAGAAGCCTATCATCAATCCCATCACTTCATTGTGTACAGCACAGCCAACCAGATGCAATGTTAGGTGTCAAACACATGCGCAAACAACTACAAAACTGACAGGCTAAGTTATTGCCAATTTTTAGGCCTTGGTTTTTTCTCTTCAACATAAGAAAGAATATTAAAATGAGTGGGGGAGCTGGACCAAATAAGAAGACAAAAATGTATCACTTTCATACTGAATGGGAGATTTTGACACTACAAGCTGACATTCAGTGATGTCCAGAGTGCACAAACAGTTTTGGAACTTATTGGCAGAGGGAAAGTACCCAAAGATGAGAAAATGTGCTATCCCCTTGACTGCATCATTCAGCTCTACTTATTGATGTGAGTCAGCCTTTTCCCACATAAAGGTCATTACGTCCAAGTCCCGTTCCACCATGACTGATGGTCATTTGGAAGTGTGCTTGAGACTGGCTGTCAGCAGCTACTCTCCGGTCTATGCATCTCTGGCTCATTCCATTCAGTGCAAGTCATCAGAGGAAACTCAGGTCATGACAAAAAAAATGTACATAGTTCATTGTGTTGTGCTGTACAATATGGACACATGCGGTTATGCAAGATCCCTAAACATGCATTGTACATATAAAGAATCCTCAGTGCATTTAGGAATAGAAGTCCAATGTGTTATTATCCATTGAGCAACAGAGCCAATGCATTTGTGAATAAATGTAATAAATAAATATGTTTTGCATTTTTGCAGTTGGCCGGTCACTTTGGCTTGATCACTTGATAATTAGCTCCCATGCTGAAAAAGTATGAGCACACCTGTGTTATCATAAAAGAAGCAAATACCAAAATTGAGTTTAACATCCTGGTTACCACAAGAAGATTAACTACACCATTCATATTGCAACATCAAAAGGAACAATATTAAAACAAGCGTTATATTGAAGAACAGGCAAAACTCATTGCAGTGTCCAGACCTGGGTACATAAGAGCACGTTCTAAAATCAACCACTAGTGGGACTTTCTGAAATGGGAAGGAGGCAGGTCATCCAGCAGCTAAAATGGACTTTCTTTTGCTAGCCTGCCTCGTGTGGGTGCGTGTTGTATAACTGCAGATCCCTGGAAGTACTTTGTCTCCGTTACCCATAACCTTGGTTTCATCCTTTTCTTTTAGAAGAGCAGTTTTTAAAGAATGTCCCCGAGGCCAGAGTGTGAAATGGCCTACAGGGCAGGCTAAGTGCGCGGGCGACCTCTAGTGGGGCTGGACCACCTTAGCCGATTCCTTAAGGTCCTGTGTCAGGGAACAAACAGACCTTTTACTCCTTCCCCCCATACCCTTTTTCTTCCCTCCCAGCTCCAAGGTCATCGCTTAAAACATAACTGCAGTCCTAAGATGGAAGGAACCCAATCTCTACCAGAAAACTCTCCCCTAGGGTGTGTCCTAGGGGAGAAGCTAATCATGCTTCTCCTCTGGCAAGGAGACTGGATTTCCAGTTGTACAAATCCGAAGCGGTAAGCGTTGTGAGCACCTTCCTGGGGTGGTCTCCTGCAACAAAGCCCATTGGCCCCTAGGGAAATGGGACTCATGTAACTGGACAAGATACGGCTATGAGTGAGTGGAGAAGAAGACGGTCGTACCCCTGTGTAATCAAGCATGACCCCAGTATGAATTGAAAGACCAAGAAAAGTGGCCTGAAAATGGGGTCTCTGAACTATAATATGGTTCTGCAATTAAAACTCTTTTGCCAGAACACTCAAGTAGCATGAGACCTTTATGTCATCGTATCAAGATGTTAACCCTTCGCAGCACTTCAAGGCTGTCTTGCAGAATACCCCTGCTAAGGAGTCTAAGAAGACACTGCCTCCCTCAGCTGCCAAGGACCCTCAGATCGACGAGCCCAGCCTCCTGGCCAAAATCCCTCTCCCATATAGAAGTGAAGCAGAGAATGTGAGAATGCCCACAACCCGACCAGCCCCAGACCTCACCTCTGCTTCCCCTCAGACAAGCTCACCACCTCCTACCACACAGGGGGATGTTTTCATTGGCGCAGCCACAGGATTCCCAGGATCAGCACATCTCATTCTCAAGGGCCCAATGGGCTTTGTCGAGGCAGGCCAACCCAGGATGGTGCTCACACCGCTCAGATGTGTCCAGGCTCCCTCCCATAAGAGAAGCATGATTCACCTCCATTTCTTCTGTCTATCAACCCAACTGGGCAGACATTCAGGCTTTACCAATTATCTTACTCACGTCTGAAGAGAGGCACACGACCTTAGAAGAGGCTAAAGAGAAGACAGACCACCTTCACCAAATGATAAATCTAAATGATAAGGCCAGATGACCCAGGACAGAAGCTATTCCCTCCCAGAACCCATCAGGAGACCAAAGCCAGCCTGGAGACCTAACACAACTCAGCTGTACCATTGTAGACTTACAGGATTAAAGAAAGAAGCCTTAAAATAGTCCAGTAAGAGCTTAGAGAAGATGGAAACAATTGTTCAGGAAAAAGAAGAAAGCCCCTTTGAATTGCGTGAGAGAATCCTAGAAGGTTATCACACATATAGTAACTGAGACCCTGAAGATCCTGACAACTCGTACTTGATGAATGCGACATTTATTAGTCAAAGTGCCCCTGATATTAGAAGGAAATTGCTAAAGGTGAAAGGGGGGTTACATATACCAGTAAAATGATTGAAATTGCCTTTGCAGTATTTAACAACCGTGAACAGGTGGCAACGCAGAAAATGAAATAAGAAGTGGCACCGTTAGTCAAAGCATTAGCCCTCCTCCCTCCAGAACACAAACCCCTTTGGATACAGAGACAAGATAGAAACAGAGAAAAACAGAAGTATAAAAACACACTCAGTCTCGACCAATGTGCCTATTGCAAACAGAAAGGTCATTAAAAATAGGAATGCCCCCAAAGGAAGGAAAATTCAAGACTGGAAAATACTCAGTCAGTTGGGAAAGGTACGTATCAGCTTAATTCTGAACAGGTGGTGTGAGAAGACTGGATGATAGTGGAACTCAAAATCCAATATGCAGAGTCCCTGCATGGATGAATCCTCCAGGGACCCCCTCAGTGGGGAAGTGGATAGACTTGCTGTCAGACAGAGAGTATTGTGAAGTTCAGTGTGGCAGACATAGTGAGGCTAAACTGTAATACCTTATCATGCAATCTCCCTTTGGAGATTTTCTGCTTTCATTTGGATTGAGATATTTCTCTACTATATTTGGGTTTTTGCTTGCTTGGTTGTTTCTTGTTTGTGTTTTGTATGATTTTCTATATTTGAAATCAAGGAGGTCAAGAGAGTAACTGGATTAATAATTACTTAGGGACAGGGAAGGGAGGTTGGCTGGAAATGGGGAGCTAATAACAATGAGAAGAAGGAAGAAGAAAATGTTCTGAAGGTGAATGTGAGGGTTGTGCAACTCTACTAACATGATTGAATTATTAAATTGTATGATAGGAGAATTATATGCTTAAAAAAAAATTTCTGAGCTCAGCCCACTGGCTGAGCCCCAGTGGCATAGTGGTTGAGTGGGGGACTGCAGCCCACTGGCTTGGCGGTTTAAATCTAGCAGCAGCTCTCCAGGAGTAAGACTGGGCCTCCCACTCCCCAGAGGGCAGTGATGCCTCCCCCCACCCCCACCCCCCAAAAAACCTTCTTATGCAAAAAAAAAAGATGCTGTGCTGCAAGCTTACAAGAGGCAGAGTCAAGCCGTGTGTCAAATGGTGGCATCAGCTGTTGGGGGCCCAGGGGCTCTAAGTCAGCTTGTGAAAGTCACCCACAGTGAGCCTTGGGTCACCTTAAAAGTGGAGGGAAGACCAATTTTATCTTGGGCATAAGAGCAAGCTAGTTGGTGATCAACACAGGAGTTTCTCTCCTGTTCCTCCACACTGACCCTACCACCCGAGTTTCTGCGAAATGGGAGCAAGTATTTCCTCAAGCATCTAGGTTGTCAAATAGAAGAAAATTCCCTGTAGCGCTGTTTCTACACAACCCTGAATGCCCTGTCCCCTTGTTGGGGAGAGATTTATTGTAAAAACTAAATGCTGAAGTCCCTTAGGTCATCTAGAATCCTAGTGCAAAGCTCCCCGAAGAACGTCTTGTGTCCTGCGAGTGGTGCTGCTACTTTTGTTTGAACCATCTTCAAACAAAGAAGGGAAGCTCATTTCTAATGAAAAAAACTCCTAAGTTTGGAAGATCCCCATCCTCTGAAAGCATGCTCAGCTACTCCTGTTGTTTTTAAACTAAAGGAGCAGCTACTGTCAATCAAAACCAACACTCCTGGAGTAGAGGCAGTGGTTGAAGTGACCCCTTTAAGTCACCAATATCTAAAAGTAGGGCGGTTGTCCTTAAGACACCTCCATCTTGCCTGTGGTAAGACCAGGGGCTGAATAAAGAGTACTAGTTTGTGTAAGACCTCTGGAGATAAACCAAATTATAGACAGCATCAAAATAAAGATGGGGCTTTCTACTCCAAAGTTACATAATTTGAATGAGTAGAAGTTATCTCTCGTAGAACTAAACAAGCCTCAGAAGGAATAAAAACTTTGTAGGCAGAGAATATGCCCAGGTGGACTGTATTAGGTCCATCTAAAGGAGTCTTGATAGGTTTGATTACCCAAGAACGCAGCAAAGTCTTAGACATAATCTGTTGGCTGCATTCACCATGGAGACCCCCCTCTACTGGAAAAATGAGTCATACTCTTAATACTACTTTAGGGTTGACTGCAGAGTAAGGGCAACTGGTTCCCTACCCATTGCTCTATTTAGGATCCAAGTGCTCCCCCATAGCAGGCTCACATTGAAATGGCATGTGGGAGGCCATTCCTAAGAATTGTTCTTTCCCTTCTCTAGCTGCAATGGAAGCAAAGTAAGTTAGGCCAAGTCGTTAAGGGCATCATTAAGTTACATTAACCGATATGTTTCCTTCCATTTGACTTCCCCTCTGGTACCCTGTTTCTTAGGTTCTGCTGAGAGACCCAGTGCTTTTGAAGGTTTGGAAGACTCAAACTACATGCTCAGCTGGCCGTTATGAAGTCTTCTGATGAATTACTCCTCCATGAGGTTTAGGCAAAGTCTAAGCTTGGGTTTACTGTACTTGAGCAAAGGCATCTCCTTCCAGAACCAGACCTCAGTTAGCCTCACCCCATATTCTTGCAAACCCACCTAAGATTTAAAATACTTCTGTAAAAGACTAATGAGATGATCAATTAATTTAAAATTTTTATCCCTTTTTCTCTTCTTCTAAGAAGGTCTCTTTGTTTTTTTGTGTGTGTGTGCGCATTATTAACTCTGAAGATCTATCTAGATAAGTGGGATAAACAATCTGCAGGAGAAAACAGTGTGAGACATGAAAAAATAATAATTTATAAATTATCAAGGGTTTGTGAGGAAGGGAGGAGGGGAGGAAGGAGGAAAAATTAGCTGATATCAAGAGCTCAAGTAAAAACAAAATGTTTTGAAAATGATGGTGGCAACATATGTACAAATGTGTTTGACACAAAGGGTGTATGTGTGTATTGTGACAAGAGTTGTACGTGCCCCCAATAAAATATTGTTTTAAAAAAATAAATAAAAGAGAAACTCCTAAAACCCTTCAGATGGGAGGGCAAATAACTTTAGTCGTTGGAGATACCCTATCAATTTTGTCCTGTTGAGTCAATTAACTGAGTTTGAAGAACAAGCCTTTCTCCAAATACTGTCTGTGACTTCAGAATTCAGACCACTTCTAGACTCTCATCCAAGCCAATACGACTGAGAAGGAGAATCAAGACTTTCGATCCATAGTCAAGATTTCACTCTGTGCAACTTGGGAGCTAATTTTTTTTTTTTTTTTAGATTAGCAGATTTAGAAATAGCAAGAGGGGGAGGGAACTAAAATAGTCATAGTGGATGACCAGTTCTCAGATGCCTGGACTTGGTCAACCAATGAGCTTGTGACCCTGTCTCAGGTCACAGGAGGGAATCTTAGCAAGCAGTAAGGGTGCCACAAACTTCTTCACTCACTGGCGTCCTAAGCCTTTTAGCATCCCCTGTTTATGATGACCGTTTCCAAATCCTAACTGTTCCTTGACCCCTGAGCTCCCTGGAGCCTGATTAAATAGCCTTTCTCAGCGACTTGTTTTTATCTTGTTAGAATATCCAGTCACACTACAGGGAGAGGCTATAACTTTATGTTATACACCTAGGCTAAATTATTGTAATTAATTTATTATTAATTATAATAATAAAAAAATATCTCTACCAAAGCTCAGAGCTTCCAACTTCTTTCCCCATGTATTAGGCCCTTACGTGTGTTTTGTTGACAACATGTTAGTTCCGCTATCCCAAACAGCCCCGATGTTAATTTTCCCCTTTGTGTGCCACCTGGGTATACTTTCTTATGTGGAAGATAAGAGTTAAGCTTTTTCCAGCTTCACACCAAAGGAGAAAAGACACAGTGTTTAGCTTGTGGGAAAATGGACATTTGGATTTTTAACATTTCCTGCCCAAAGACACCTGAAAACAATAGCACTTTCTTTCCTGGTTTTAATGTCTATCATGCAGACCTTGTTATCTAGAATTCATCTAATACCATTCATGTATTAGCTGTGGGTACAGATAAAGCTTTAAGGGTTCAATGGGGTGGGGGCTGAGCCCCGGTAGTGTAGTGGTTGTGTGCAGGACTGTGGCCCACTGAATTGGCAGTTCAAATCCAGCAGCAGCTCTCCAGGAGCAAGGCTGGGCCTCGTACTCCCACCAGAGGACAGTGATGCCCCCCCCAAAAAAAAGAGTTCAGTAGACCTCACTCAACCAGCTACTAGTCTTGGACTAGTGCATTACTCATGTTTTTGTTTGGGTTTTTTTTTTGGGGTGGGGTGGGGTGGGGAGCAGGGTTAGCAAAAACAGGCAGTGTTTACAGCTATCAGCAAGACATGCCGTGCCTGAATCAGCACTTCTATAGATATAGACCTGAAGGCTGTCCCTCTAATGGTTATGTGCCTTCAGCCCCAAGCATGTCTTTCTTACTTTGAGCCTCTGGCTAACTCCCACTCTCACCCTATAGTTGCAGTATGCAGCATTGGAACTTGATTGCCCTTCCTGGTCAAAAGGGTGGCAGAAAGTAACAAACATCTTAGAATGACCTCACAAGCCTTATCATCAAATCTGATAAGAAGTTGTCGGTGTTCACCAGTTTTCAGACCCCCAATGATAAATTCTCCCCATAGGCCCCCACCCTTTCAGTTGAAAGCAGCCAGATGACAACGTCACCCCACTTCCCAAGAATGGGACACTAACAAGAGGAAACAAGGAGCTGATGTTGGTGAAAAGCTAGGACCTTACCACATTAGAAGAAAACTAACCTCCACCCCCACCCGCAAGGGTCATTGCCAAACCACATGAGGAGAAAACTAACCTCCACCCCCACCCTCAAGGGTCACTGCCAGACTGCAGAAGGACAACCATACAGCTCTTGTAACACCTGTGTGAGACAGAAAGCAGTAAGTCTTTAATTGCAAGATAACTGTCTGTAAAGCAACGTTTGTGTCTGTTGGAAAATAAAATTCCCTATATATCAGGATAGAGTAAACCTTGCTTATTCCCATCAGAATCTTTTGGCATCCTTTTGTGGCAGGCAACCCAATCTACTGATTTTTGGTTGCACCATCAAAGTTGAGAGATTATTTCTGGACACAGCAACAAAATTAAGGAAACAGCAATTCCCTAATGCAAGAAAACATAAAACATTGAGTTGTGTCACAGAAAAATCCCCCCAGCAGGAGCCAACCTTCTTTCTCATCTTCATCCAAGTCAATGAAACTCAAAGGGAAAAAAGGGGGGGGGGGGGGGGAAATACGCTGAGTGGAAATTATTTAAGTAGAAGGTTTTCTTATACGGGCTGTCTTAGCCAGGTCATGTTTTGCTTGCTTGCTTTAGCTCTGTCAGAGCAGAGAGCTCAGATAGGGTACCACTGTATGTGCAGACACCTTTCTGGCCCCTTGTACTGGTGAGGAGAAGTGCTCCAGCTGCACGTGTTTTCTGTTGATATCTTCGCAATGAGACAAGTCTTGAAACATATGTACCATTCATCTGCCCTTGGCTACACCCCTTTTCTAATGGTTCCATGGTGGTCCCAATAGCTAGGTCCACCTCCAACATGTGAATGTTATTTGGAAAGAGGCTCCTTTCAGATGTAATTAAAGTTAGTCATCTGAAAAAGGATCACTCTGGATTATTCAAACTTCAAACTCACTGGCATTTTAGTCAATACTGACTCACAGGGACCTTCAGGACACAATAGGACCACCCTGATGGGTGGCTGGGGCTGGAAGTCTTTAATGGAGCAGAAGCTTCATCTTTTGTCCACAGTGTGCCAGATGGATTCGAACTGCTGACCTTGTGATCAGCATCCTGACGTGCCATCCATTAAATTTAATGTAGGAGTCCATACAGGAGCAGGAAGCATGAAGGAAAATACCCTGTGGAAACAGGGCAGAGTGGGAGTTATGCAGTCCCCCACCAAAAAATGCCTAGAATAGCAAGGAGAGCCTGACCCTTAGTAAAGTGACCAGACATCCTGCTTTTGGTAGGACATTCCCTTTTTTAAACAATTTTTCTTGCGTTCCATGGCGTTTTTTAAAAAGTCCCAATTTTTGGAAAGAATGCATGACAAGCTAGGGAATGGCGGGGGAACAGGAAAGGAATATACCCCCTCTACCCCCCCACCACTGCCCCCCCACCTCGGTCAATGGTGTCCTGCTTTACCAACGTTAAAATCTGGTCACTTTATAGCACCTTCAGAAGGAGCACTGCCCTGCCACACCTTGATCGCTGACTTCTACTCTCCAGAACAGTGAAATCGTACACGACATTGTTGGTGGTAATTTGTTATAGCAGTCTATGAAACTGATACACTTATTTAAATCCCACTCTGCTTACTCTGCTCTTCCATGGTGGGAGAGAAACTATAAGGCCTCATTAACTATTGTTGGTTTTAGGTGGCTTGGAGGTCGTTCCAACCCATAGCGACCCTATGTCAGACAGAGCAAAACTGCCCGCCCTGCATCATCCTCACAATTGTTCCCATGCTTGAGCCCATCTTGCTAATTAAGGAATTAAGTCATAATTACTAACTTCAAGCAGACCTTTCATTCCTGGCTAGTAGTCACAATATATTTCCCAAGTTTCACTCATTGGCCCACTCTTCCAAAGATCTGCATTCCCTCTTTCCACAGACATCCAGTATCTACTCCCCCACCATCACTCCTCCTTGATGGCCTTATTTCCTTACCACTGAGAAAATGGAAGCCATCGAGAGTTTCCCCAAACTTCTGTCCTATGCACTTTGCCTTTCCTCTTAGCATAAAGTGACCAGATTTTAAGTGGGACACCATTGACCTGGAGGAGGGGGGTGGAGTTCTTGATTAAAAACTTGGTCTATATGGAGCAACAAAAATGTCCGTGGGATGCAAACATACTATTGTAATATATTTATTTAATTTTAAAACTCCACTGGACATGGACAAATTGTTAAAAAGCAAGATGTCTGGTCACTTTATCTTAGCACCTTGATTCAACACCCTTTTGTACGTCTAAGGCCAGCCCTTCCACGTGAGCTTTGAATGTAATTAGTTCTTGCTAAAACAAGGGCGTCCACCCAGCAATTCTCCTGTTTCCTTCATCACTAAGTCCTGTCTGCAGAATGACCCATGGTCATACGGCTTCCTATGTGACTGGTTTGTCTGAGCTTAGGGAAATCTCAAATCAATTATATGGAATCTCTGACTTCAGCTTCCTTCCTCCCAATTTCTTCTGAATAGAACTTACTTAGGCTCTCATGCCCATCATTTAACCAAAGCTTTTTGCGTCTCTACTGCTCTCTGCATTGCTAAATCCAGTATCGCATTCTCAGTCCTTAACCTTTACTTGGTCTATTGCCCATGTTCCACTTTGAAAATCTCTGCATCCTTTCATCTGAATTCCTGGACACTATACTCTCCCAACTTAACCTCTTAGTTCTTTTTTTTTTTTTTTGCGGAGGGGGGAGGACATCACTGCCCTCTGGTATGGGAGTAGGAGACCCAGCCTTTGCTCCTATGGAGCCGCTGCTGGAATTGAACCTCCATCCCAGTGGGCCACAGTCCCTCGCACAACCACTACGCCACCGGGGCTCAACCAACCTCTTAGTACTTACACACACTTCTGCCCTCAGGCTTCTTTCATGATTTAGAGGTGTGTTACATTTCCTACCCAGTGGATGACATTAGGGAATGGTCACTTCAGACTTTAAGTGGTCAGTTTATTTAACTAAGTGCTGGGGAAGTGGTCCGTTTGTACACTTCCCATCCAGGCTTCGTTGGACCCAAGATGTTCTCTGATAAGCAGATTGGGAATTGGGTCTCACTCTCTAAGTTCTCCTTATCAGAGAAGTCTCCTCCTCCCCACTCCCCCCCACCCATTTTTAAGTATAGTTATCGTCGTCACTGTTTCTTGTTCATGTGTGAGCACCAGATGGCACCTGGCCAACCCCACTTCTTTCCGTTCCTGGCGGGAAGGGAACAAGGTGCGTTCACTGCAGCACAAGAGGGCTGACAGTAGACATCTGTGCCAGGACAGTCCTGCTGGCTGGGCCAGACCAAGACCAAGGCCTGCTCAACTCACTGCCAGTGAGTGAGTCGTCGATTCAGACTCATAGCAAGTCTGCTGGTGCAGTGGGCTTTAAGTTGGGCTGCTAACCTCGACCCCCAGCTGCTCCACGGAACAAAGATGACATTTCCCACCACGTAAAGAGTGACAGTCTTGGAAACACACAAGGGCCGTTCTGCTCTGCGCTGCGGGCATGCCAGCAGGGCTCACTCGTGAAGCGGTTCACGCTGTCTCTTCACCCTGTGAGCAAGTGACCGACAGGGCGAGGAGGTGTGGTCTTTCGTAGGTGATTAGGAGTTATCCTTCCCAAGGAAATTGGACACAGCTTTGGGTCAGGGTGGTCAAATAGAGTTGAACTTTGGCCTTGAGGTTTGAGCTAAGCGTACCCCAAGACGATTTCTATAAGAAATGGAGGAGCTTCTGAGGATTAGGGGTGTCAGCTTTTACAAATCAAAATCAAAAACTGACAGCAAATTCCTTTTTCTACACTTAAGTATGTGTCATAACATATTTGTATTGTTTCTGGTATCTCCCCCTTGGGAAAGAAGTACTCTAGCTGCCAGGGAGGGCCCGTGTCGACAATAAACCCCTTGGTGACAGAAAGGAAGTGTGCTTCTAATCAAAGCGTGGTGTCTTCCTCCCAGTGTGGCAATTAACTGGCCCAGCTCTGCAATTAACTCGTAACAGGGGATGAGGGTGGGTACTATACTGGAAATAATAATAATAATAATAATAATAATAATAATAATAAAGTACCTGGAAGAGATATTATACTAAAGGTAGAATAGAAAGGGGGAGCCGATTAAAAGGATCTACCTCCTCCCTGGGGTATGGGCAACAGGGAAGTGGGCAAAGACTGTGTAAGATATGGCAAAATAATAATAATTTATAAATTATCAAATGCCCATGAGGGAGGGGAGAGCAGGGAGGGAATGGAAAAAGGAGGAGTTAATAAAAAGGAGGGCTTAAGTAGAAGGAAAAAGTTTTGAGAAGAATGATGGCAACAAATGTACAAATGTGCTTTGCAAACAATGGATGTATGCACAGATTGTGATAAGAATTGTATGAGGGGGGAGGAGAAGGGACAGTCAAGGTGCAGTGAAGTAGCGATGAAACAAACAGCTTTCCTATAGTTCTTGAAGGCTTCCTCCCCCCAACTATCATGATCCCAGTTCTACCCAACTGGACTGGAAGAGGTACACTGTACTGATGGTAACTGGAAATACGGGGAACACAGGACAGATGAACCCCTCAGGACCAGTAGTGAGAGTGGACTTACCGGATGGGTGGAGAGAAGGTGGGGTAGAGAGGGGGAGCCAATCACAAGGACCTACACATAACCTCCTATCTGAAAGACAGTCATCAAGAAGTGGGCGAAGGGAGACAGTAGGTAACGTAAGATATGACAAAATAATAATAATTTATAAAGTGATGAGGGGTGGTAGGGTAGGGGAGAGTGGGGAGGGGAAGGGATGAGAAGCTGATATCAAGAGCTCAAGTGGCAAAGCACAGATCTGGAGAATGATGACAACAGCAGGCAGGTGAAGGGGCTTGGTACAGTATATGTATTTATGTATGTATTGTGATGAGTGATGTATGAGCCCCCAATAAAGTGATTAAAAAAATAATAATTGTATGAGCCCCAATAAAACAAAAAAAAGTTGTAAAAAAATTTTTAAATCTTTGTACCTTCTCTACATCAAAAAAACAAAACAAAACAAAAGGCATTGGGATTAAATGGTGTCCTCCAGAAATATGCATTGTCAACCCTAACAACCTGTACCTGTGGAGCTAAGCCCACAGGCAAACCTTTGGGGACAGGATTTCTTTGATATGTAAATGAGGCAATATTGTGTAGGGGCTGTTTTTAGCTCATTTCTTTCTGAGATATAAAGGAGCAGGTTAAACAAGCAGGCTTAGAAGGGAAGATATTTTCCACATGATCACCAAGGAACCCAGGATTAGAAGTTTAAGGGGGAAGGACCTTCCCTAGCATATGCACAGAAAGAAAGCCTCCCTCATAGCACTGTTTCCCAAATATATTTGACCTATCAGTCCCACTTCAGAAAAAAAATTACCCAGTTCCATTGGCAAACATTTGAGATAGGAGAGCTAATCCTGTTCTCACAACAATTTACAAATTATTTACAAAGGATAGAGATACATTTTACAACAAATAAAATCACCGTTGTCTGAATAACATGCTTTAAAGGCAACTATGATAGTTTTATTTTCATTTTCAAATGCACATGCAGAAAGAACTGAATCTGACTCAGATAACCTCAGTGGGCTGACTCTAGCACATTATCCAGGAGTTACATGGAAGGCAGAGAGGACAGTCCAGAGAGTTATGTGGACTTCCCCCCCCCCCCCCCCCCCCGCCAGATTTCAATGTGGCGATGTTTTTTTAAAGATCATTTTATTGGGGGCTCTTACAAATAATACATAACATCAATTGTATCAATCATATTTGTATATATGTTGGCATTATCATTATTAACATCTACTTTCTATTTGAGCCCTCGGGATCAGCTTCTCTTTTTTCTCTCCCTCTCCACTCCCAACCTCATGTCTCCCTTCCCCCAGTTCTGTTGTTTGTTCCCCTTGAGTGTGTGCGTGTGTGTCTGTGTGTGTGGTTGTGTATTGATTGATCATTGCAATCATTTCTCTCTTCCTCCTCTCCCCCATTCTCCTTATCTTCCTGGTATCTCTTCTCCCTTCTATTCCTGAGGGGTTTACCTGACCTGGCTTCCATGTGGCGTGAGCTCTCGTCTGCATCAGTGTACATGCTCCGGTCCAGACTAATGTGAAAGGCAGCACTGGGTCATGAGTTTTAGAGGTGAGGAAACCTCACAGAACCAGAGGAATGTTGTGTGTTTCATCGATGATTTACTACTCCCTGGTTGACTCAGCCCTTCCTCATGACCCTTCTGTAAAGGAATGTCCTCCAATGGGGTAACCTTGGTAGATTTCCCCCAAAGTGTTGAAGAAGTTTTAAGAACATGAAAAACTACATTGATAAAGAAAAGGTCAAAACATTGGGGCTAAGGAAATTTTTCCATCACAGCAGTGCACCTGCAAGGACTGTCCTGCACTAATTTCATTTGAAAATCACATTGACCGATGACGGGTAAGGACTGAGTGTGTGTCCTGACAACCTAAGACAGGCGGAGTTCCCGGGAGGACATTACTTGAAAAAATTAAAAAGGGGGACCTGTCAGGAGCCCTCCGGCCCAGACATGCTTGACTTGGCTACAGGCCGAATATGCCTGAACTCTGTTGCAGTTTGTTGCCTGGGGTTTGTAGTTTGTCG
>PVJH01026274.1:0-30200 GCA_004026705.1 Nesogale talazaci | reverse complement strand
ACCACTGGAGAGCAGTGATGCCCCCCCCAAAAAAATTTTTTTTTATTGGGGGCTCTTACAGCTACTACAACATTCAGTACATCATTTGTATCAAGCACATTTGCACACGTTTCCACATACAGTTCCAAACATTTTCCACTTGAGCCCTTGGTACAAGCTCCTCTTAAAAAAAAAAAAAAACTGGGCTGAGCCCCTGTGGCGTAGTGGTTGTGCACGGGACTGCGGCCCACTGGGTTGGAGGTTCAAATCCAGCAGCAAGGCTGGGCCTCCTACTCCCACCACCAGAGGGCAGTGATGCCCAAGAAACCCAAAAACAAAAAAGAAAAGAAAAAAAAAAAACCTCCCCTTCCCCCTCCCCCCCTTTTTTTAATGAATCATTTTATTGGGGGCCCATACAACTCCCAACACAATCCCTAGCAACATCAGTTGTATGCAGGCCACTTTTACACACCCATTGCCATCATCACTCTCAAAACATTCTCCCTCCCTCCAGGCCCCATAAACTTTTGGAAGCCTCTTTGTATTGTTCTGTAACTCTAACGTTTCTTCCTTTTTTTTGGGGGGGGGGCATCCTGGCCCTCTGGTGGGAGTGGGAGGCCCAGCCTTGCTCCTGGAGAGCTGCTGCTGGATTTGAACCGCCAATCCAGTGGGCTGCAGTTCCACACTCAACCACTGCCTTTTTGTATTGTTCTGTAACTCTAACGTTTCTTCCTTTTTTTGGGGGGGGGGCATCACTGCCCTCTGGTGGGAGTGGGAGGCCCAGCCTTGCTCCTGGAGAGCTGCTGCTGGATTTGAACCGCCAAGCCAGTGGGCTGCAGTCCCACACTCAACCACTGCGCCACCGGGGCTCAGCCCAACTCCAACGTTTCAATCAAGATTAGATTTGCACTCGGACTGTGTCCCCCAAACCAAACCCAGTGTCACAGAGTCGACTTGTCGCCATAGCAACCCAAAGGAAGAGAGTAGGTGCCCCTCGGCGGTGCCAAGGCTGGCAATCTTTCAGGAAGCAGCCTGCCAAATCTTTCTCCTGTGAAGCGGCCGGTGGGTTCAAACTGCTGACCTTTCTGTTAGTAGTCAAATGCATTGCACCGGCACAGAGGGTGCGTGCTGGGAGGGTTCCTGGCATGAAGGAAGGAAGGAGCCCTCCCTCCATTCCCCTGCCACCTTCTCACGGTCTCCCTCCCCCTCATCCCTCCCACGCAGCCTCCTCCTCACTGGCCTCCCCATCTCCCCTGCACACACCAGTGACCTGTCTTGACAGTGGTTTCACATGCCTTGTTGGGGGCTCCCTGAGGGACTAGCAGGTGGACACAAGTCACTTTAGTCTCCCTCTCTATTCATGGCACAAATGTTTACGGGGCACCTGCTCTGGCTCAGGCCTGTCACCCAGACCCAGTCACCAGGCGTGGGCCCAGGGTAGGTCAAGTGCTGCCAGGCTGCACTCGGCTTATCGTCAGGGTGCCCCGGGGGCCCAGCAGAGTCCTGGTTGGTATTGTTGGGGAGAATCAGGGAAGGCCCCTCAGTGGGGGCGATTTCAGTCCTGGGGCTGCAGTCACAGGTGGCACTACCTGGGCAAAGGGAAGGAGGATGCCCTTCCTGAGGGAAGGCACAGCAGGGGCCGATGCGGCAGGGCAGAAGCACTGTATGAATTCAGAGTCCTCGAGAGGAAGTCAGAGGTCCTGGAGGCGGTGCCCCTTCTCTCTCATTAGGACTGAAGAAAGACGTGGCGGCACCCTCTACGGGGTCCGGCCTATGTGGGGTGTCTCCAGGGGCCCGGGGGGCAGAGATTTCATGGAGAAGCTGGCAGCTTCCCTCTTTTAGCACCAACCCGATGGGCCCTCTGGGTATTTGCTGCTGTGCTGGGGGCCCAACTGCCAGAGGACTCCTGGGGGGTCCAAGAGACCTGCTTTTGAACCCAACTCTGCCATTTGACCAAGGACTTATGCTTGGGTGGCCCCTTGCCTGTGGGGGCCTCAGTCCCCTCCCCTAGAAAGTGGGGGAGACTCCGCCAAACTCACGTTCTCTGCCGCGAGGAGGAAGCAGGGAAGACTTTGCTTTGTTTTTTTTCTGGGAAACGGTGGCTGTTGGGGAGAGATTTTAAAGAGGGAAGTGGTTATGGGGAGGTGCCTCAAGGGAGCCCCCTTTCCTGCCCGGCACCCCACCCCAGCGGCTCCTGCCAGCTGGCAGAGTTTGCTGCATAGGCTGCTGCGGGGGAGTTGGGAGGGGACAGAGGGGCTGATGAGAAGTCTGGGCGGGGACAAAAACTGCAGGAAGACTGGTCCTGTCTCACCGTCCTGAGTTCGAGTCCCAGTGGGGAGCCCTGTGATGCGCTGTTTGCCCTTTTGGCGTCACTTTCTCATAGGACAGACAGCCTCCAGCTCACGGTGCCCTGACTCCAGTGAGATACCATCTTCAAGGAGCCAGGCACCATGCCAGCCACCAGAACGCCTCTGACTCTTCCCTGCCAGGACTCTCTGAGCTTCCAATGTGGTGACGATGACCCCAATACAAAGGGGGCTACTGTGCGGGGCTGGCCACCGCACCCCAGAATACAGACCCTACCTCAGGGGATGGCATCGGAGGCCACAGAGCCCCCCCCCAGCCCCAAATGGCATCAGCCAGACAACAGGCCCTGGTATGGGCCACCCCCACTGCAAGGTTCAGATGGTGCTTCATTGGGGCACCCAGGCAGGGACACCCTTATCTCCCCTGTTCAGCTTCCGGACCCGCCACCACTTCCCACACCAACTGATCCCCGTTCACATTTAGAAATAGAGCCACTTTCACTCTGCCCTGGCTGGTTAAGTCTCTTCCGTTGACTGGGATCGAATCTCAGGCTGCCGCCTGAGCAGGAGCAGAGGTTTCCGTTTCGCCTAGGAAACCGTCCTTCCTGGAGGCTTCGTCTCTGGAGGGGTGCAGGGCATGGAGGTGCCAACCTCCACTGACAATGGCCCTGGGCTCTCAAGTAGACGGTCTGGTGGCAGGAACTACACAGCATCCTCACCCTCTCTGCTGCTAGCTGCCTGTCCCTCATCCCAGCCTCTGTTGGAAGCCAAGTTCTCATTCAATGCTATTTCCGGTCTCTCCAATTTGTAGTTGGTTTGAATCTAGGATCAAAGTAAGAAAAGTGTTGTTTTTTACTTCCCTGAGGCCAGAGGGCCCTGACACAGTAGCTAGGAAGCTAGCACTTAGTGAGCAGCTAGTTTGTTCAAAGGCACATTCCAGGAAGTGGCAGGAAAAGATGAGGTTAGGTATCTGATATCTGTAGTCTCAGGTGGTCCTGAGCTTGAATCCCGCTCTTACATGTAGCTGAATAGTCTTTTTTTTTTTTTTTTGGCATCACTGCTCTCCGGTGGTGGGAGTAGGAGGCCCAGGCCCAGCCCCACTGCTGGAATTGAACCTCCGTCCCAGTGGGCCGCAGTCCCGTGCACAACCACTATGCCACCGGGGCTCAGCCCTAGCTGAATAGTCTTAGACAAGTTCATCAACCTACTTCCAGACTTCGGGGCCCACTGAGGCTTACACTAGCTTGATGCCTAAGTCACTAGCTAACTCAAACTACAAGGTTAGGGATTCTGTGAATTTAGAATTGAGAAAGGCTGGGATTTCTGGGTTCTCACCTAAGTGTGTAAAGAGATGTCTGCAGAGTGTGTTAGTCTGGGTAGACTAGAGGAACAAATCCAGAGAAAGTCATATGTATGTGAGAGAGTTTTATATAAAGAAATTGCTGAGCCTCGGTGGTGCAGTGGTTGTGTGCGGGACTGCGGCCCACCGGGTTGACGGTTCAAATCCAGCAGCAGCTCTCCAGGAGCAAGGCTGGGCTTTCTACTCCCACCAGGGCAGTGATGTGGAAAAAAAAAAAGAAATTACAGACCGAGCCCCGGTGGCGTAGTGGTTGTGCGCGGGACTGCGGCCCACTGGGATGGAGGTTCGATTCCAGCTCCACAGAGCAAAGGCTGGGTCTCCTACTTCCACCACCTGAGGGCAGTGATGCCCCCCCCCCAAAAAAAAGAAATTAACAAAGCATCCCAACCCAGTGTTGTCCAATCCCCTAAGTCCGATCTACAAAGTCCTAAATCTCACAAAACACTCGCAATGATGCCAACTGCAGGAAGAAAGTTGAAGCAGTGTGTGAGCAATCTCAGTGTTGGCAGGGGTCTCCCCGCGGCTGTTCCAGCAGCCAGGGCTGCGTCAGAGTAGGTCCACGTGACTTCTCCTCAGGAACGTCTCGCAGGAAGTGAGCCTTGACAAATGAAGCAGGGAACTGGCTAAGGCAGCTGCATCCCGGTCCCACCATCAGATGGCAAAACTTGAGAACCAGAGAGGCGAGGCTCACCAAGCCATTTAGTTCTCAGCCCTTCAATTAACCCCACGTGTGTTTATCAGATGTGGTCGAATGGGCCAGTTCTCTGAGGCCTTTCATGCCATGGTTATGTAACTTCCACACCCGCTTGGGTGGCGGTCAGTGCCGAGTCCGTTCTGACTGCACAGCCCCGTGGCACCCTGATCGTTGTTGTTTGAATCCATCGCTGTAGCCTTCTGTCAATCGTCTGGTCCAGAGTCTTCCTCTTTCTCACTAACCCTCTGCTTTACCACGCATGTCCTTTTCCCCAGAACTCTTCTCTGCTGATAAGATGTCCACAGCACACGAGGCAAAATTACACCCGCTTGGCTTCTGGCTATATTTTGTCCAAGACAGATCTTTGGTGGGACTTTGCAAATAAAGTACTTCTGACGCCCTGGTGGGGATGGGATCGTGCACCTGAGGCGTAAGGAAGGGATGGGTCAGTTCTGCCAGCCCACTGGGCTTAAGCGAGCCAATCCCAAAGCGGAAGAATGGACTCATTACCAGCTGGAGTGGAGCCCCTCCTTTGGACCCAGGGCCCCTGGGCTGAGGGCCTCCTCGATTCAGGAGAGGAGAGCTAGGGCTGTGGATCCAGTGAGCAGCAGCAGCCACAGCAGGACCAGGGGAAGGGATGAGCTTCCCAGTCCCCAGAGTGATGTGGCACCGGTGGGCGTGCTACCCCAGGGAGCAGAGGGCTGAGTGCCTTCCAGCCAAGGCTTCGTGGTGGAGTTGGGTGCCTCAGAGCACTTACTGGTGGACCTAAAAAAGATTGTTTAGCACTTGCCAAACAGGACAGAGGCAAGGCCAAGAGGTCAAGGGTCAAAGGCGACTGCCTGTGGGCCTGGTTGAGAAAAGACAGTCCTGATCAAAGAAGTGTGCCCTGAGTCATTCCTGATGCCGAATCATAGCCTATGATCTCCTTAATAAATCTCATAATTGTATTGTGTGGGGCACGGCTATTGTAACCAGTTAAGGAACCAGGACGAGAGTAGTGGGGGGTGGGGGGGAGCTGGTATCAGAACCAGCAAGAATGTCAGAGCCCAGCTGGAGGTACGCCCCTGCACCTGAGCTCCACCTCAGCCTGGGGCTAATGACCTTTGTTCTCCCTTTTGAAGTTGGAGGGGGCCAAGTCTCCCCACCTGGCTATTTCAACAGCTTGGAAGGGCGTCTCAGGTGCCCGGATGAGGTTCTGGGAGGACTGTGTTCCGCAGGGTTCTGCGGCAGGTTGGCGACTGGGAAAGCAGTCCCCTTGGCAGGAGACCCTCGCGCAGATTCCCAGTCCGTGGCGCACGCGCGGTCCCGCATCTCAACCTGCGCACACCTGGCGTCTCCTCCTGGATTCCTGCAGCTAACAGACCCTGCACACGCCAGGCCTGTGATGTGCCTCTCCCGGAACGCTGACCTAGCTACGGTAGTTCACAGAGGCTGGTGTGCGCAGGGACGTGGGCCGCTCAGAAGGGCCGGTCTGAGTGGTTCTGGAGGGAGAAGTGGGAGGAAGGAGGCCGAGTCCCGGGCCGCAGGGAGCGGCTCGCCCGAGGGCAGAGGGTGGGTGGAGCTTTTCCCAGTCGGCGGGCCGGTCGGGAAGGGGCTGGGCCGGCCGACATGTGAAGGCAGGGGAGAGAGGGGCGGACGCTCCTCTGTGGAGTCTGGGCGGTGAATGCGGCTGGGCCGGTTCCCGGGATCCTTCCCTAGGGACCCTGAACCACGGGGCACCAGAGACGGCGGATTCCCAAGATCCACTCCCCAATTTTAAGAACCTAAAGTTGGAGCCTGGATCCATGCTGAACTTGAGACTCCCGAAAGGAGACCTTCGGCAGGACTCCAAATCCCGATCTCCAGAGCCCCCAGGAACTTTCCCAACCGGATTTCCGATCCCAGATCCCTGGATCCTCCGGCCCCAGCTCCTGCCCCGCCCCAGGGTCCCAGAAGCGGGAGCTCGCACCTGAGCAACCCCGCATGGCGGGGCCGTGCTCCCGGCCCCGGGTCCTGGAGCGCGCCGGCAGCTGCTGGCAGGACCCACTAGCCGAGGCGCTGAGCCGGGGCCGGCCGCCCGCGGCGCCCCCCGGCCGGGGCTGCTCCTCGAGCCGGCCGCTCAGCGTAGTCTACGTGCTGACCCGGGAGCCGCAGCCCGGGGCCGAGCCCGGGGCCGGGACCGAGGCGGAGCCGCTGCCCCTGCGCTGCCTCCGCGAGGCCTGCGCGCAGCTCCAGGGGTCACGGCCGCCACCGCAGCTGCGCAGCCTGCCTTTCGGGACTCTGGCGCTGGGCGACACCGCCGCTCTGGACGCCTTCTACAACGCCGGTGAGCCCGCGCCGGGGGCGGGGCGGGGGCGGGGCTCGGCGGGGCGGGGCGGGGCGCCTCCAGGGAGGGGCCGAGGGGGGTGCAGCTTTACGAGGCCTAAAGGCAGCGAGAGTGGCTAAAACCGGAGCCAGAGTCGCGATGGAAGCGGAATCTAAGGGTCCTGACACGCGGCCTGGCTAAGGGTGGAACGTGGCGGCTCCAGGCCCGGCTCGGGACTGAACCAGCCTGGAGTGGGGACCACGCCTGGAAAGGAGGGGGGCGGGGCTTAGAGACTCTGGGCGGGGCTTGGGGTAGGGCGGGGCTGCGGCTTCTCCCTGGAGGGGCTGGAAGCGGATGTCAGATTAGGGAAAGGGTTTAGTGTAGGAGTCTTAGGGACTAAGGTGGTTAGAGAAAGCACTGGGTTGTGAACTACTGGGCGATTTGAACTTTCTAGCAGCTCTTAGGGACAAAGATGTGGCCCTTTGCTTCTGCGAAGATTTCAGATTTGGGAATTCGATATTTTGTCCCATGGAATCTCTGAGTTGGAATCAACTTGACAGCAACCAGCTTAGTGTACGGCTTCCAAGGATAGAGAGGGAGAAAGGAAAGCAAAGAAACCCAAGGATATTGGGCCTGGGTCTGACCAAGGTGCGTATGTGTTGAGGACCCAGCAGCTCCAGGAGAATGGGCTACACCTGCCCACGGAGATGGGGTGGGATGGGATGGGGGGCGGGCCAGACCATAACCCAGAAGCGCTGTCCTCTGGTGCTCAGTGTTCCCTCCGAAAGTCCAAACCAGGTTTGCCAGTCTGTCCATGAAATCGGAGTCCACAAATGACTGCTGTCCTTACCCTGAGACACAAAGACACACACAGAGTCAGAAACAGACGTGAACGGCACACAGGCCTCATACACTCTCACATGCAGTGAATACAGGCAGAGGCACACTGGTAGACAAGAACCCAGAGGACAACTCCCTTTAGCTGCACATCTGCCTCTCAGTGGCCTTGAACAGGTTCTGAATGGGTGCCTAACAGACCCAATTGTGGGTGCCTCAAACTCAGTGAGCAGCAGGCCTGGAGGCCCGCCCTCTTCAAGGGGACAGGGAGCCCAACTCCTCTCCTGCTGTACTACAGAGAGCCGTTCTGTTTAAGAACCAGAGATCCCAGAGAAAGGGAAACAGGCCTGCAGAGGCTTTGAAACCTGCTGGAGTCATCCTGAAAGTCAGGCTGACCTAGGGTGGATCCCAGGCTCCTCCCGCCCAGCCCCAGGCCTCCCTCTCTGTGCCCGCAGACATCGTGGTGCTGGAGGTGAGCAGCTCGCTGGCACAGCCCTCCCTCTTCTACCACCTCGGCGTGCGGGAGAGCTTCAGCATGACCAACAACGTGCTCCTCTGCTCCCAGGCTGACCTCCCTGACCTGCAGGCCCTGCGGGTAGGTGGACAAGGGCTGGGAAAGTTGGGGGGCGGTCACAGGGCTGGGCTGGCACCTCCCAGATCACCCACCTCTGATTCCATCCCTCCCTTCTACAGGAGGATATTTTCCAGAAGAACTCGGTGAGCATAACCCACCTCTCCCTCCAAACTGCCCTCTGACCTCCTTAGTGACTTATGACCTCCAGTATTCTTTGTTTGTTTGTTTTGTTTTTGGGGGGCATCACTGCCCTCAGGTGGTGGGAGTAGGAAGCCCAGCCTTTGCTCCAAGGAGCTGGAATCGAACCTCCAACCCAGCGGGCCACAGTCCTGCGCACAACCACTACACCACTGGGGTTCAGCCTCCTCCAGTATTCTTTCTACCCTTCTCAGTCACCTCGGACTTGCCCAATGCCCCTGACTTCTGATGTCGTCTTCTACTCTGTGACCTCCCTCCATGATGTGTACCCCCCTCCTTGACATGCCAGTGTCCCTATGCGCTGTCCCCTGACCCCTCCCTCCCCTCCCTCCCCCTGAGCTGACCTCCTGTTCCCTGACCCCCTCCCCCCAGGATTGCGTTGGCAGCTACACACTGATTCCTTATATGGTGACAGCCACCAATCGGGTGCTGTGTGGTGATGCAGGTGTCCTGAGGGGCCTGGCTGATGGGCTGGTGCAGGCTGGGGTGGGCACGGAGGCCCTACTTACGCCCCTGGTGGGCCGACTGGCCCGGCTGCTGGAGGCCACGCCCACAGACTCCTGGTAATGGGGGGTCCATGGGGCAGGGGCACCAGGAGGGAGACTGGCGAGAATGCAGGGGGCGGGGGCCAAGCTCTAAACCAAACCGTTCTCCCTTCTCTCACGCCCCGTGCTGGGCACCAGCGGCTACTTCCGGGAGACCATCCGCCAGGACATCCGGCGGGTGCGGGAACGTTTCAGCGGGCGGCAGCTGCGGCAGGAGCTCGCTCGCCTGCAGCGGAGGCTGGACAGCATGGAGCTGCTGACTGCGGACATTGTCATGAACTTGTTGCTCTCCTACCGCGATGTGCAGGTGTGTGTGTGTGGGGGGGGGGGGTCCCAGCCCTCCAGAGGCCTTGCTGGGCCCGCATTTGATGGCAGGTAGACCCCACGTCCGCACCTGGTGGTGCCCCTGCAGCCAGGGAGCTACCCTTTCTGAGCCTTGGGGGTGCTCAGGGCCGTGGTGGGGGCGAGGCACGCTGGGTGCGCTCGGCCTCGTGTGGCGTCTGGGTGTGCAGGAACCGGGGGAAGTGAAGGGAGGGAGAGGGTCCGTGGTCAGGGTCTTTCTCCGGAGCTGGGGGTCTAAGTGCTCGCTGCCCCTCACTTAGGACTACTCAGCCATCATTGGCCTGGTGGAGACCCTGCAGGCCTTGCCCACCTGTGACGTGGCCGAGCAGCACAACGTCTGCTTCCACTACACCTTTGCCCTGAACCGGTGAGTGGCTGAGCAGGATCGGGCCTGGCCTGTGGGGGTCCTGCAGCCCGGCAGGCCAGGGGCTCCGCTGGCCCGGGTCACCCATGCCGCAAGGCCCCTGTTGCTCTGGCTTACGGGTGCCCTGGGAGAGCGCAGCCACCTGAGGTCCCTGCTGTTCAGAGCTGTGACCAAGGAGGACTCGAGTCCACGGGGTGTCATTGCCGCTAGAGAAATCAGGGCTGACCAACCCAAGCCACTGTCATTCTGCACTCCAGATTATTAAGCCCCTGGGAGGGTCCAGTGTCGAGGGCCTGGTGGTGGTCCCTGGTGGGGGCATCCCCAGCCCGCCTGCCTTTCCTTCAGGAGGAATAGGCCCGGGGACCGGGAGAAGGCGCTGGCTGTGCTGCTGCCTGTCGTCCAGCGTGAGAGCTTGGTGGCCCCTGACCTGTACTGCATGTGTGGCCGTATCTACAAGGACATGTTCTTCAGCTCTGGCTTCCAGGAGGCTGGCCACCGGGAACAGGCCTATCACTGGTAAGGGGCACAAACAAGGGAAATGGACTGAGTGGGGGCACCAGGATGGGGCCTGCAGGCATCGGTCCAGCTGTCTCCCCGCCATCCCAGGTATCGCAAGGCCTTCGAGGTGGAGCCCAGCCTCCACTCGGGCATCAATGCCGCCGTGCTCCTCATTGCTGCAGGGCAGTGCTTTGAGGACTCCGAGGAGCTCTGGCTCATAGGTAGGTCCCCCGCTTGCTGCCCTTGGGGACCTGGGAAGAGGACTGGAGGGGAGGACGGGGTTGGGGCTAAGCACACCCCCTTCTCCACCCATACCTGGGCCCTGGCACTTGTCTCTCTTGCGCCTTTGAGCTCACTCCAGTTCCCAAGTTCACCCCTGTATTCACTGCATCTATGGTTGTGGCCAAGCCCTCACCTATGCCTGAACACTATGACCTGGCTCATCCCTTTGTCTGTATCCCTGTTTCTGTGTGTGCCCACACTCCTGACCCCGTGACTGGTGAGGCCCACACTCGTCCACCCTGCATTGATTGGGCCCCCTCTCCCTCAGGCATGAAGCTGGGCTGCCTGCTGGCCCACAAAGGCTGCGTGGAGAAGATGCAGTATTACTGGGACGTGGGTTTCTACCTGGGCGCCCAGATCCTTGCCAACGACCCTTCCCAGGTGGCGCTGGCTGCAGAACAGCTGTACAAGCTCAATGCCCCCATATGGTAGGTCTTGGTCTGCCCTGCCAACATGTCCTGTAGCCATGTCCATTAGCACTCTGGCCCGGACCCTGAGCCAATGACCTGAGCCCTTCAAGGCCAGTGCCCAGACACCCAGTCACCACATCCTGGCCACATCCCAGCCGGCCTCTTGGCCTTGGCAGTGCCAGCTGGTGCCCGGGCTGGGCTGAGCACAGGCTGTACCTGCAGGTACCTGGTGTCGGTGATGGAAACCGTCCTGCTGTACCAGCACTTCAGACGGGCCCCAGAGCCCACCGAAGGACCCTTGCGCCGGGCCCACTTCTGGCTCCACCTCTTGCTACAGTCCTGCCAGCCATTCAAGCCCAGCGCTCCGCAAGGGGACCAGTGCTTGGTGAGGCCCACGGGGGTGGGGGACGCCCGGGAGGGGCAGCCCCTTCTGATCCCTACCCCTCGCTGCCCGCAGGTGCTGGTCATGGAGCTCAACAAGGTGCTACTTCCGGCGCAGTTGGAGGTCCGAGGGAGGGACCCTGTGCGCGAGGTGGCCCTTAGCCTGCTGGAGCCGGGCAGCCAGGTGAAGGCAGTCGAGCCCCCTCGTGGCTAGCCCCCATCTCCCAGGCCCCGGCTGGTCCCCAGCACCCCACGGAACCCCTTTCTTCCCACAGGATGCACCCTCCTGCTGGACCTTTCCAGTCGCCTCCATCTGCGGGGTCAGGTAGGTGAGAGCGTTGTGTGTGCAGAGGGGCGGGCTGCGGGGGGTGGGGGGGGCACCCAGACACTGCTGTCCTCGCTGCCTGAATCTCACCAGCCCTTCTGCCCTGCCAGCACCTCCAAACTGGACGAGCGCTGCTGCTTCCTCTACGCGCTCCCGCCGGCCCAGGACGTGCAGCTGTGCTTCCCCAGCGGAGGCCACTGTCAGTGGTGCGCGCTACGCCTGTGGGACCAGGAAGGTTGAGGAGTGCGGCCCACTGCGCACCCCCCCCCCCCCCAAACGAAAGTGTCCCTCCCGCAGCCTAACCTCCCTCGCCCGCAGGTTCTGCGGTCTGATCCAGACGTCGGTAACAAATCCCGATTCCACAGTACCCATGGAAGAAACCGAGGGCGTGGGGGAGGTGCTGGAGGTGAGGTGGGGCGGCCAGAGCTGGGGGAGGGGGAAGGGCGCGGGGCCCTGCTGACCCCCGTCGTCTTGTCCCGCGCGCCCACAGTTTGACTATGAGTACTCAGAGACTGGCGAGAGGTTGGTGCTGGGCAAGGGCACGTATGGGGTGGTGTACGTGGGCCGGGAGCGACACACGAGAGTCCGCATCGCAATCAAGGAGATCCCGGAGCGGGACAGCAGGTGCGGCCTTGGGGGCTCCCAGCGCGGCTGTGGGCATGTCAGGGCCCACAGGTCTGGTTGGGTGGGCGGGCCCCGGAACGTAGAGGGCCCTTGAGCAGGACCATGGGAGAGAGCAGCCCGTGAGGGCCAAGTGGGTGTGTCCCTGGTCAGAAGAGACTGGTGGGTAGGGAGAAACAGGCTGTGGGCGGGGCAGACTCTGGGGTGTGGTCTGTCTGGCCCTGGGGATGCCAGCGCCACTGCCCAGACCTGTCTCCACATCCCCACCCTCTGCCTCCCCTGGGGGCGTCTTGCTCACGTGGTGGCTGGCAACCACAAGGTCAGTAGTTTGAAAGTACCAGCTATTCGTGGGAGAGAGATGAGAAGTCCTACTCCCATAAAGGGTTAGTCTCTGGAACCCACAGTCGCAGGCCTACCCTGCCCTGTCAAGTCCCTCTGAGCCAGAACTGGCTCCCTCCTAGTGACTTTCTCTGTTTTTTTATTACCTTCTCTCTCGCGGGGGGCGCTGAGGTTAGAGTGCTAGCCTCAAGGGGAGGCCACTTGGCCAGAAAAACAGGATCCCCTCCCTTAAGCATGGACCGCCTCAGAACCTGCCATGGGGTCCCTGTGATTGGCATCGGCTGGTGCAGTGTGCTCTCCCTCCTCCAGGTTCTCCCAGCCCCTGCATGAAGAGATCGCGCTGCACAAACGCCTGAGACACAAGAACATCGTGCGCTACCTGGGCTCGGCCAGCCAGGGCGGCTACCTCAAGATCTTCATGGAGGAAGTTCCTGGAGGTACCTGACCCGCGTGGCCAGGGAATGGAACCCAAGTGTGGGCCGGGGTGGAGCCAGACAGGGCGGAGCACCTGGAGGCGGAGTTGGGGTCTGGGGGGAGCTGGGGAGAAGCCTCTGCCCAGAATTGCCCAACCCCACTGGGGTTGGGTAATGGAGTCTGGGCCATGGCATGGGTGTGCCCTGGACCGTGAGCAGAGAGCAAGTGGCTGGGATACTTGTCCCGCTGAGGGACTGGTTGGGGCAAACGGTTTCCAATGATGGACTTGAATTTGCATCTGCCAGGCAGCCTGTCCTCCTTGCTGCGGTCCGTGTGGGGACCCCTGAAGGACAACGAGAGCACCATCAGTTTCTACACCCGCCAGATCCTGCAGGGCCTGAGCTACCTGCATGATAATCACATTGTGCACCGGGACATCAAGGTGCATGGCTGGCCCACCGGGGACCCCAAGAGATAGTACCTGGGGGTGGGGCCAGGTCCTGACATTCAGGGGCCCAACCCTGTGGCCACTCTGCGCAGGGGGACAACGTGCTGATCAACACCTTCAGTGGGCTGCTCAAGATTTCTGACTTTGGCACCTCCAAGCGGTTGGCGGGCATCACACCCTGCACGGAGACCTTCACAGGTGACAAGGGCTGGGGCACAGGACTCTCGGGCTCTTCTGGACGTGGGCTTTGAGTCCTCGTGGACGCAAGCGAGTCAGCCAGGACTAGGTGACAGGATCTCGACTTGGAGCTTGGGTCGGAGATGAAGCTGAGCTAATGCCTGCATGGGAACACGGGCGTTTATGCAGGCCAGGATGGGGGATAGAGCTCAGGGTACAGGCGGCCCCCTACTGTAGGTGACGAAGTCTGGAACGGGACGAGGAACGGGGGGCAGGGGGGAGCCTGGGCAGTTGACGGAGCCCAGGAGGAGAGGGATAGAAGTTTGAGGGTCAGGGCTGAGCCCCGGTGGCGTAAGGGGTTGAGCGCAGGACTGCGGCCCACAGACTTGGCGGTTCAAATCCAGCAGCGGCTCTCCAGGAGCAAGGCTGGGTAGCTCCCACGACCACCAGAGGGCAGTGATGCACCCCCCCTCCCCCCCGCAAAAAAAAAAAAGAAGTTTGAGGGTCAGAGTGGGTGATGGGCTCAACCTTGGATGGTGGCTTAGGTGGTCACTGTTGCTCCCCGCCCTCCCTAGGAACCCTGCAGTATATGGCTCCGGAGATCATCGACCAAGGTCCCCGCGGGTATGGCAAGGCAGCCGACATCTGGTCCCTGGGCTGTACTGTCATTGAGATGGCCACAGGCCGCCCACCCTTCTATGAGCTGGGCAGCCCCCAGGCAGCCATGTTTCAGGTGAGACTGGCCCGCAGCAGAGGGGCAGGGCCAGCCCTGGCATTCCCCTGACTCTCAGTGTTTCCCTGATACCCCCCCCCCCAGGTGGGCATGTACAAGGTGCACCCGCCAGTGCCCAGCACTCTGTCAGCCGAGGCCCAGGCCTTCCTCCTCCGAGCTTTCCAGCCAGATCCTCGCCTCCGAGCTGGTGCTCAAGCTCTGCTGGAAGACCCTTTTCTGCAGCCGGGGAAAAGGAGCCGCAGCCCTGGCTCCCCTCGCCATGCTCCACGACGCTCAGGTGCTTCGGGGTGTGGGGTGAGGGAATGAGACAGCAGGGGTGGGGGGGGTGAGCAGGAGAGCTTGGAGGTGACCAGGCTGACAGCCCTGTCCTCTCTCAGATGTCCCTTCTGCCAGCCCCACTCTCTCAGCTGATTCCGCCACACAGTCCCAGACATTCCCATGTCCTCAAGCACCCTCTCAGCACCTGCCCAGCCCCCCCAAGCGCTGCCTCAGTTATGGGGGCACCAGCCAGCTCCGGTGAGAGCCTAGGGTCTTACGTGGGTTCTTAACCTGGTTATGCCCTTGGATGCCTTTGGAAAAAATCCTTCCTTGGGGGCCTGGGCACGCTGACCGCTTGCAAGGATGGCGTTTGCTGCCTCCTCGTGCCCTTTTTTGTTAAAGTAAAAGGGCCTGAGTTCAAACCCTGGGGCGGAGGTGGCAGCCCCGGGCTGCTGCCCGCCCTCCATCAGCCACTCCCCGATGCATCCAGGGTGCCCGAGGAAGCCGGGGCTGAAGAGCCCACGTCCCCCGAGGAGAGTTCAGGACTGAGTCTGCTGCACCAGGAGAGCAAGCGGCGGGCCATGCTGGCCTCGGTGCTGGAGCAGGAGCGCAGGGCGCTGGCCGACAGTCTGCGTCTCCTGGAGCGGGAACAGGTGCGGTGGCCCGCCCCGGCGCCCCCTGGCGGCCGAGGGGGGCAGCACCGCACTCGTGGCTCGCCCCCCAGCCTCTCCCTCAGCTCCGCTCTCTCTCGACTGGGGTCACCCGCCGCCGACCACCTTCCTCTTTGTTCTCAGGGTCCTGGGCTTGACAGGAATCAGGGGGAACAGCTACTGCGCTGCCTCGGAGCGCACATCCACACTCCCAACAGGCGGCAGCTGGCCCAGGAGCTGCGGGAGCTGCAAGGGCAGCTGCGGGCCCAGGGCCTGGACCCTGCGCTGCTCCACGGACCCCTCTTTGCCTTCCCGGACGCGGTGAGAAGAGCTTTGCGTTTCTCAGGTTGGGGTTAGGCGTCACGGGCTCGGGCCCGACTCGGGGTGGACGTCCCGCGCCACCCTCTCCACGGTTGCGCTGTCGAAGCGCGTGGTTCCAGCCACGGGATCGGTCCGCCTCGCCGTCTAGAAGCTTCCCCTTTTCCGCGGCGAGGTTTCCCTACGTTAGGGCGGTCCAATAAGAGGTACCGAGCGCCACGTGGCGCCAGGACGCCACCTTCCTTCTCCGGCTGCTCCCCTTGGCTTCCGGGCCCCTCCTTTAGCCGCCAGCCCGCGCCCCGCCGTCCTCCCAACCCCAGCCCCGCCCACTCGGCCGCGCCTCCCCCCCTCCGCCCCCCCGCAGGTGAAGCAGATCCTCCGCCGGCGCCAGATCCGCCCCCACTGGATGTTCGTGCTGGACTCCCTGCTCAGCCGCGCCGTGCGGGCCGCGCTGGCGGTGCTAGGCCCAGGTGGGTGTGTGGCCCGCGCCGCCGGCGAAGGCGGGACCTTTGAGGGCGTGACCAATGTGGAGGGGCGCCGGTTAGGGGGCGTGGCGGTGGCGGGGGGCCGCTCCCTCAGGTCCAACCAGTTAGGAGCCGGGAGGGCGTGGCCAAAGGCCGGGTGGAGGCCCGCCCTTCCCGGCCACCCCGTGCAGTCCCCGCACCTGTGAGTGGGCGGGGCCTCCCGGTGACTGTGTGCACCCTGCCTGAGCCCAGCCCCCTCAAATTGCCAGAGGTGGAGGAGACTGTCTCCCCGCCGTCAAAGGAGTCGGGTAAAGAAAAAGGGAGCCAGGCCAAGCACCCCGCGACCCCGGATCTGCCGAACCCCCGGCCGAACGAGCCTGAGCAAGGACCCCCGCCTCTGCTGGTGCAGCTGGGCCTCCTCAGAGCCGAGACCCACAGGTACAACGCCTCGGACACGCCCTTGCCCCGTGAGCCGCGTCACCCCCACTGCATTCCGCTTGCCACCTGCCCTCCCACAGGCTGCGGGCTGCCCTGGCTGAGAAGGAAGAGGCTTGCCAGGCTCTGATGCAGCGGGCACTGCAGCAGATGGACGCCCAGGCCGGGACTCGAGCCCTGGTCTCCGAGCCCCCAGGTGAGCAGGGCTTGGCGGCAGGACTGGCATGGTGGGTGTGACGCAGCTTCTGGCATGGCATCCCTAGCCTAACCTCCTGATCTCTCCGCACAGCTGCTCCGGCAGCCGACCAGGGCCTGGTGCGGTGGCTGCAAGAACGGAATGTGGATTCTGGCACCATCCAGACGGTGAGCGTGTGGGTGCTGACATCCCCACCGACCGAGGACCCCTGTCTTCCATCCTCCTTTTCATCGCCTCCCTCTTTAGCAGAGCACCCCCGTGCCTAACAGAGTGCACAGTAGAGCCCCCTCATTGTAAAGCTGAGGAAACGAAGGCTCAGGAAGGGGTGGGACCTGTCTCACCACAGCAGCAGGGAAGAACAATCGCTGGCTCGTGAACACCTTTCTCTGCCTTTATGTCTCCCTGTCTCTGGCCTTTGCTCCACAACCAGCTGCTGAACCACAGCTTCACCCTCCATGCCCTGCTCACCTGTGTCTCTCGAGATGACCTGACATACACCCGCATCAGGTACGCCCGCCCTCCAGGGCCGGCCCGATCCTGACCCCTCACTGCCCAGGTGCTCTGGGGGCAACAGGGTCCCCTGGGACAGAGGGGTTATTGGGCAGAGAGTGGTGACCAGCAAGAGCCCAGGACTGCCTTCTGGTGGAGTCACATGGAGCCTGTGTCCCCAGGGGTGGGATGGTGTGTCGCATCTGGAGATCCATCCTGGAGCAGCGAACAGGAGCTGTGCCCGGCACCCCCAGCCCTCAGGAGGCAGAGTGAAGGCCTCGGATGCTTGAGGCAGGAAGCCAGACTCGGAAGAGTGGAGACAAAGCCACCAGGAGCCACCCCAACACCCCTCGCCCATGGTCCAGGCCTCCTGGAGGGAGCCAACCACCCAGGCACACTGAGAATCGCCAGGCGAAGACTATTAAACAGAACATTTTGTACCTTTGTCTTAGTGATGTCTGAGGGGTGTTGGGCTGAGTCTGAAGTATCCTCTGCCCCAAACCCCTTCTCATCCTTCTGTCCTTAGTTCTTTTTTTTTTTTTGGGGGGGGGGCATCACTGCCCTCTGGTGGGAGTAGGCCTAGCCTTGCTCCTAGCCTCCCGGGTTCTTGCCTGCTGTCACCACCCCCCCCCTTTTTTTCCCCAGCAGACTTCAGCGCCTCAGAATGACTTTAGGAATGACTTTATTGACTTGAGCCAAGGGCAGGCCCTGAGATGGGGATCCAGAGAAAGGGGCACAGTGGGACTCCTGGGGCCGCTACGTCCTGGGAACCAGATTCGTCCTGAGGGGCAGGAGACCATCCACCCACTCACAGGGCCGCTCCAGAAGGGTCTGCCACAGCTGCTTCTCCTCAGGTGTGGAATCCATCCAGGGCACCTGGAGTCCATAGCTGCTGCCTGGGTACAGGTGGCCGGGGTGGGAGACCCATCACATTCGAGACCCAGGTCCCAGGAAACACCCATCTGGTTTCAGATAGGTGCTGTCCCAGGCCACACCTTGAGCCCCTGACTCCCCCTAGGGCCTGCCCCACTTACCCGTGCCCAGGCTGAGGCGGGTGCCCCCCAGCTGGCGGCTCGTCAGGGCCCCGTGGTCCCAGAGGGAGAGCTCAGCACAGGCCTGGCGGAGATCTGACGGCCCGAAGCCATCGTAGACCATGGTGTGGTTGAACATGGGGCTGAGGCTGCGGCGCACTACCCTGGTCCGCTGGCGACTGGCCCGGCTGTCGTCTGGCAGCACTGAGCTGAGGGGAGGGGCCTGGGCATCAGGTGGCCACCCTTCACACTCTCCAGAGCCACCCAAGTACTCAGTAGTCCTTTCTCTATCACAAATGTCCCCGTTCGTTCTGTGGCTCCTGTCTGAACTGTCACCCGTCCCAGGACTTGAGTGCCTTGCCTTTCGTCTCAACGCTAATTCAAGGGACACCAGAGGAGTGGTTGGGAGACTCAGAACTGTTAGTCCCTGGCTCAGTGTCCTTCACTGGTCCCTGCTGCCCCCAGAAGTCATTTCCCAACCTCTCTAAGCCTTGGGAATCCTTCTGCAAAACAATACTGGCAGACAGTTCATAGCAGAACGTTTCTGGCCCCATCTGGGAGAGGAACCCAGAACCAAATGGGTCAGCTTCCTGACTTCCTGAAAGTGGGCAGGGCAGCATCTGGGGGCCCTCCTAGAATTCTCCAGCTGAGAACCCTTGAGGTCCAAGTTCAGGTCCAAGGCCTGCAGCTGAGTCTTCTGGGTTCTCTGCAGAGGTACCAGTCTGAACTTCCACCCTTGGAATGCCTGATTGGTGCCAGGCACACAGGAATACAGCTCCCCAAAGGTCTCCTAGGCCTTTCCGCCTGTCTTCACCCCGGCTCTGTTGTTAAAGCCCACACTGGGGACTCTGAGATGGGCACAATGGGGTCAGTAGCAGGCCGGGAGCTCCACCGCTCCAGCGAGGCGATGGGGTCCCTGGCCCCTCACCATTGCACGTAGGTATCCAGGGAGCCAGAGCGAAGAGGCACCAGGTCCTGAGCATCCTTCACCCAGAAGTGCAGCTCCCCGCTCGGGGGCAGTCCGGCGCCTGCAGAGATGCGCCCCTCAGGCCCCGCCCTGCTGATGGGCCCCGCCTCCCCCCAGACCAGAGACCTCCGCCTCCTCCCAGGTCCATCCAGCTGGTCTAACGGGCAGTCACTCACCCTCCGAATTGGCGGGAACATACTTGAGGGACACCGAGAGTAGCCCACGGCTGGGAAGCTCATCCGGGGAAGGCGGGACCTAGGGAAGGTGGACTCATCAGGCTGCGGGACAAGGCCTAGGGGGCAGGGGGGAGCCTCCAGAGACACCCATGGGGGCGTGCGGGGCACGGGGCGGAGCCAGTAGGGGTGGGGCTTCAAGAGAACAGCTTGGGAGGGGTGGTCAGTAAGCATCCCTAAGGAAGTGGGTGTGGTCTGGGGCCAGGCCTTAGCACAGTGGGGTATGTAAGATCCGTGCTTTCTCAGATCCCCTCCAAGGCCCGGCGGTCTCACCCGGGGCTGCAGCGGGAGCCAGGTGGGCTCAGAGTCCCAGTCCCACGTGTCCAGGGGCACTTCCACTTCGCCCAGAAAGATGTTGCGACCCAAGCTTTCGCGGTGCCACACAGACAAGCTGAGCACGCGGCCCTGGAGCTCGGCCTGCGGGATAGAGTACTGGGGACAGGGCTGCGGGTTAATGGAGCACCCCGAGGGAATCCAGGGGAGCCCCGAGGCTGGGGAAGAGGGCCGGACTATCACCCCTGCCACAAGTCTGACAAGCCTCCCTGCCATTCCCGGGGCAAATGACGTTCCGTGGCTGCCCCTGCCAGCACGCGCCCGGCGAGCGGAAAGAGGCGTCCTGTCCAGGACGAGCGGGCCGCCCTGCTGCCGCAGTCCCAGCCTCACCCGGAGGGTCTCGTTGAAGATCGGATTCAGATTCCGCTTCTTCACCGCCGTCTTGCGCTTGCTCTGCTTATCCGGGAGGAGGTAGCTTTTGACGTAGCTGGGGAGGAAGTGAGGCGTGGGGCGGAGGTGAGAAGGGGCACGTCCAGCTTCTTGTCCCCAGTGCCCGAGCGAGCTGTGCCACCGGCCCCCCTGCCTCCCTGGGGGGGGGGGGTAGCGAGCGCGCTACTCCCTTTTCCAAGACGCGGAAACTGAGGCCCCGACAGGCTCCAGGGTGGAGTGGTTGTGAGCCCGGCTCCTGGCGTCCAGAAGGACCCAACCTCCCCAGCCGGCGGGCCCGGGGGACTCACGGGTCGGAGCGGCGACGCCGGGCGGCGGCCAGGCCCTGGCACTGGATGACTTGCACGCGCAGCTCGGCGGCGCCGGGCTCGTAGCGCAGCGCGAAGTGCACCGCGCCGCGCACCTGCACCGCGTCCGCGTCCCCCGACAGGCTGGCCAGGCTGCCGCTCAGCTGCGGGCGGGCGGTGGGGGTCAGGCCGGAGAGGGGGGAACGCGAGCTGGGGGGCGGCCACGTCCGATGGGGCGTGCGGCGTCCAGGGGCCACGCGCTCGCCGCGCCACTCACCGTGGAGGAGCTGAGGCTGGACACGGAGGAGCTGCTGCTCAGCATGCGGTCCAGCGGGGGGCCGGGCCCTGGGGCCTCCTCCCCGTTCTCCAGAGCTTCGGACGCCGCCTCGTTCTGGGGAGGGCGGCGAGTGACCCGGGACGCCCCGTCTTTCCAGCGCCCACCGCCACCCGGGCGAGCCCAGACCCGACGGCTCCCAGCCCCGGGCAGAGGCACTCCCGCGCCAGACATCCGCTCCGGGTCTTCAAAGCAACCCCGGGCCGCTGCCGCCTACCTGGGCGGGCGGGGGCCGCAGCTCCGGCTGTCCCCGCGGGGCCGGCTCTGGCTCCGCCTCCTCCGCGTCGACCTGCGCGCCCCCCGGGCTGGGGGCTGGGGCCAAGCACAGGCTGCCGAGCCCGCCCCTGGGCACTTCCGGAGGGGCTGCTCCACCACCCTCTGGACCTGCCCCCGCAGGCCCCCCGAGTTGCCCTAGGTCGCCGGCGGGACCAAGCCCAGGAGACATGGGCCAGGCCTTTGGAGCCAAACAGAACTGCCTGGAACCTCCTCGGATCCCCGTTGTCCCCCTCTCACCTCCCTGGGTTTGAGGCGCCTCTTCATAATCTGAAGCCTTGGAAGGGGTAGGTGGGGAGGGGAAGTCCCGTCCCTGTGGAGGGGCCAGAGGGAGGTTACAAGTGGGGGAGGCAGAGGTGTCACCATGAGGTCAGAGGCTCCCAGGAGTCAGCCCAACTCTGGGTTGAGTTCAGCCCTCAGGGCAGGGTGGGAGACAGCTGTGGGACCAGCCAGGCCTGTCCCCACACCCTTTCACACTCGCGGGCCTGCATGCATGACATGGCTTCCAGGGTCCCCCTGAGGGGCCAATAGTATCGGGTGCAGGACCTCACCCATCCCAGATTCTGACGGTCCCTTACAAGTCAGACCAAGTTCACACACCACTCCTTGACAAAAGAGGACTGCTGAGATCCCAGACTGGGACTCTTCTCACTGGAGTGGAGGGCCTCATCCCTCTCTTGCATACCCTCCTGTTAGCAGCCCCAAACGGAACCACTATGTGACCAGGCCTCCAAAGAGGGAGCTATTTCCCTAACCTATTCCCAGCTGGGCTCCAGGATGGCTAGTCCCTCATCAACGCACTCAGTCAGTCATTGCTCACCTCCGCCTCCTCGCTGGGCCTCTCTCCAGGGGCCGGGTCTAGGGGGAGCCTAGAGGTGGCAGGAGGTGGCTGTCAGAGGAAGGACCCCGGGGGCTGGGAGCCATGTCCACCACTCTTCAAGATGCCTCCTCTCACCCCGTCTCCAGCGCCTCCTCTTCTTTCGCTTTCCTGGGAACCTCGGCTTCCCCATCGCTGCCCGGAGCCTGGTCACCTGGGCCAAGGGGGAGTAGCTCAGTGAAGTCCCTTCTGGGCAGCCTGGCTGGGACTCTCCTGAGAGAGGTCCTTGGAGGTACCCACCCCCTCTTGCAGCCCATGAAGGGCAGGACAATCGGGGGTGGCAGAGGAGGGTGGTGGTGGGGTAGCCAGGACCTGTCGCACATGCATGCGACACCAGGCCACCTGCCCTGGGCATCTCCCTCACCCCTGGAGCTCTTCTTCCAGCGGATGGAGGCACGGACCAGGTCAGAGCCGAAGTGGATGTGGTGGTGCCGTTGGGAGCGTGCTTCCTGGAACCAGTCCCCGGTCTGGATCTTCAGCTGCCCGGGGTCCGCCAGTGAGGCTCGAAGCTTGCTAGAGGGGTGGGGAAGGGGAGGCAGGGCAAGAGCATCACCATTCATGTGCCAACATTTCTCCCACCCACCCTGTACATGGGGCCAGGGACACAAGAGCCATTGGGCCTGATCCCTGCATTGGGAGCGCTCGAGGCCAGGACTGACAAGCACACGATGGGCCCGCTGGGCCTGGGCTTCCCGGAAGAGGCAGAGCTGGCGTTGCTTCTTGGGAGACAACTTGGAGTTCTCCAGGTATAGGAGGACAGTGATGACTGACCATTAAATGTGAGTCCCACACTCCCATGGCCCCTCTCAGTTCTGAGGCTGGACTCCACAGCATTTTTACAGTAAAGGGACTGGGTTTGGGGAGGTCAACCCAGCACAGCACCCCCCTGCTCCTTTGGGTACTTCCGGGAGGCTCCGCTCAGCAGAGGGGGACGGGGAGGGGAAGCTGGAAGTGAATGGCGATTGAGCACAGAGCTAGAACGTGATGCTTTGTATGCGGACAAGGATACAGAGAGCAGGGAGAGGGAGTTCCTGGGGAAAGAGGAAGGGGTGCTGCAAGCAGGGTTCAGCCCAATCCGGAGGCTCTATGGATGCGCGAGGAGCTGGCCCTTGTCCCTGGAGGTGCTGCAGTTCCAGCAGGGGAGCTCAGAAGAGATGTGGGCAGCGGCAGGGTGACTGGAGGCAGGGAGCTAGGTGAGGGAGCTGTGGGGGCCACCCAGGGGGCACCTGACCTCTGAGCTGACCAGGGGCAGAGAAGCCCAGAGGGCAAAGGCACGAACACCTGGCAGGGGCAGCCTGAAGTCCCTTCTCCTGGGCTCCCCTGGCTCGTGGCCCACCTTGCTCACCTGACCCGCCCTTCCTCCCGCTGGCGCAGGTGGGCATCTCGCTTCAGGACATCGGCAATGGCCTGCTGCTCCTCCTCTGTCAGGAAGCTGAGGTCCAGCAGCCTGTCCGCCTCCGGTTCTGGCCCCTGTGCCATGGGTAGGGAGGGCAGGGCCCAGAGCCCCTCGGGAGATGAGTGGTCCCTCTGGGGCATCAGCTGGGGGCTGTGCTCTAGTTGGGCACGCGTGGCTCCCTGGGGTGGACCAGGAGTCAGGTTAATACGGACCCCAAGTGTCTGGGGTCGGGCGGTGGGAGGGCTGACAGCAAAGACCCCCGGGAACCCAGACACACAGGCAGGGGCCTACCCTGAGATACGGGGACAAAGCTCATCAGCGAGGAATGCACAGTGACGCATGCAGCTCGAGTGCCAGCCTGAAAGAGAGGCACACACAGGCCCACTCAGGGGGGGGGGGGGGGAGAAAGGGGGGCTTGGCCAGTAAAGGAGCCGTCTCCCCTCCAGAGGTATGCTCTCGCACCTGCGTCCCCGTACCTGTGTGCTTGCACACAAAGGAGGTAGGGACCCTAGGGATGTTCAGATACAAGGAGAAATCCTGGGGCACATATGTCCCAGATGTATGAAAATCTCGCAGACTATTAATCCCACGTGCCCCTGCCCCCACCCACTGGGTTGTGAGCTCCTTGAAGGTAGGGACAGGGCATCGCCCCAAAGCTATGTAAGAGCTTCATACAGAGCCAGTGGTTGGTAAAAGCTGCTTGAGTAATGAAATGCAGAACACCCCTCTCCCCCCGGTCCATGCCCGCAGGGCCTGCCCCCAGCAGCACCTCACCCCTCTGTCCTGGGGACCTGCCAGCCTGGGTCTCTTTCTTCTGCCCTCCACCCTCCGCCTCCACCCTGCCCTGGCCCATTTGGCCTTCCTGTCTGAGGCAACCTCCCCAGCCCACACCCCCTCTACTTCCTCCTCCCCCACCCCGAGGTAACCGCTGCACCCACGCCCCACTCCCACTGAACCCTCCACCTCAGGGGTTCCCCGAATGTCTGCCCTGCCCTGTTGCCCAGAGCTCCTGGGCCCTTTCACTCGGGTTGGATGCGTCTCCCCCACCGCGGGCTCGTGGAAAGGAGGCCCTGGCAGGCGAGGGCCACAGGTACCACGGTCGCTCCAGAAGGAAAACATCTCCAGGCCTGAGGGGCATGTGGACATGGCAAGGGGCCACATGGCTTGACCACACAGCTGTATCCTGGGCGGTGCGGGGGTGGGGGGGGGCAGGAAGGAAGAAGGCAGTCACCCTGCTGCCGCCCACTCCTTGTGTCCTCCCAGGCCAAGACTCCAGGCAGGGCGGGAATGGGCAGAGTGGTGGGGCAGGTAGGCAGGTAGGCAGGTCCTAGCATGTGCCTGCCACCACTGCCTCCTGCAGGCTGAGTCAGTGGCCGTGGAGGCTCCCTCCCCCTGGCACCGTCGTCCTGATGGTGTGGTCTGCCTGTGCCCCGCGTTCACAGTGTTTCCGGAAGAGCAGGCAGGCTGTCCCCATGCCTCCCCGGGGCCCAGTGTGAGTCCGCTGCAGCCCGCTCTGTTGTGCGTCTGCGCGTGCTGGGTCCAGTAGGCACTGGGAGCTGTGCGGTGTGCGTGTGAATGTAGTGTTGTGTGTGTGTGTGTGTGGGGGGCGTGTCTGTGTGTACTGCTGCATGTTGCTATCCTGTCTGTGGGGTGTGTCGGAGACCCTCTGGGGGAAAGGCCGCCGTCGCCCTGTGCCCTGCAAGTGTTTCTTCCTGTGCTGAGACCACTGAGCTGGGTTGTGGCCTGGGCCCACGGGGACCATCCATGGTGTGCAGAGTGTGGCGGTGATGGGTGACGATGGGGTTTTTGTCCTGGCTGGGATCTGTGGGCATCCGCTGCTCAGGGACCCCAACTCAGGCCCCACCATCCCCCCACCCCACCTCCAGGGGTGGAATCAGGGTACCCGTTCTTCTCTACTCCAGTCCAACCACTGGTCGGTCGGTCGGTTGGTCGGTCAGTCGCCATAAGGGTCTGTCACCGAGGCCACTGTTCCAGTCCCAGGCACTCCTGCCTCCCCCACCCCAAAGTCCCAAGGTCCCAGAGGGTGCTCAGGACACCAGGCAGAAGGACCTGCCCCTTGGGACGCTGGCAGGGGACCCCAGCCCTGAAGTGTGTTACCTGTAGGGTCCAGAATGAGGGGACACCTTCGTGGGGTGAGCCAGGCTCCCTGGCAGCCAAGCGTCAGGGACTGGGAGGAGGGAGGGGAGCTGAGGGACTAAGGCTGACTCAACAGGCCGCCCAGCCAGGCTGATGCCCCAGGAGGGAGGAGGAGGAAACACCTTCTGCAGGGCCTGATGCAAAACCGGGCCTGGATTCGTGGCTGGCTGGGGGCACCCAGCACCCCCCCGGCTTTCAGAAAACACCTCTGGGGCTCCACCATGGACTCTGGACCCTCAGTCTCAGAGCCTTGAGTTACCCATCTCTCCTCTGCCTGTTAGAGACACTGAAAACTACGTTAGAGGCCCTAAGAACCAGGCTGAGAATGGACTGCAGACTTCAAGGGGGGGCACCTGAGTAAAGTTCCTTCCACCACTGTGTGACCTGCCGCAGGCCTCTCACCTTGGACCTGGGACCTCCACTGCCTCCTTTGCAAATCAGGGCAGCAGAGTGTGGGACTGCTTTCTATGATCATTTTAATCCCTTATTTCCAAGTTGCACAAGCTGGCTGCACAGTAGACACCAGGTATCCCCATCCAATAGTCCCATGCCAAGGTCCCTTCAACAAACCCTGCTCTCTCGCGGCCACACGTGTCTCTGAAAGCCCTGGTCACAGCAGAGGGGCTCTCTGACCCCTCGGGTCCCATTGGTTTGTGCAGCGCGCCACCCCCCCCCTTTTCAGGGAGTCCTTTCTTCCTCTAGAGGCCTGTTCTGCGCCCCTGCAGAGAACCAGTCTGGAACAGTGAAGTGTGTGGTGTGGCCTGTGTGTCTGTTTTCATCCTGGTCTTGGGTAGAGAGGTCAGGTCAAAGTGTCCTGACCCTCCAGACCTACTTGCTTCTATGTGGCCTGGCCTGCCCGTGGGCGGGCCTGACATCTGGGGTACAGATTAGAGGGTGCCTCAGAGGCCTCTGGGAAAGGAGGTGGAACAGGAACAGACTCTAAACAGAAACCCCACCACTCCTGCCCTCTAATTGGAACCAGCTTCTTGCAAAGGGCCCAGCATTGCGTGTCTGCAGGTCTGCCCTCCAGCCCTGGCCCAGGGCCCAGGCTTCTTCCTTCCCTCCGCGCTTCAGTCTTTTCTCATGAGCGGCCTTTTCCTCCCCTCTTAAATGGCGAGTTTACATGTGCAAGCACTATGGCCGTGGTGCCCCTTCCTCTGAGCCTCCCCCCACTCCCAGCTTCTTCCCCCCTGCACCTGTCCCTCCCTCCCGCCTGCTGTCATCCCTCCCTGAGCTTCTGTGGCCCGCCCTACTTGAAAGCTCTTATTTTCCAAGTCCCCACTCTGTCAACAGCCCCCAGTCCTCATTGTCCTCCACTTCCTGCCAGCCACCAGATGCCGCCCATCCCCAAACACCTCCCAGGTATCAGCCCCTGCTCCACTGCTCCCTCCCTGGGCCCGCCCTCAACCCCTCCTGAGGGTGACCAGAGACCTCCTCACAGCCACCCCCACCCCCCACGCTCAGCCCTGAAACCCTTGGCTCACTTCCAAATCTCCTCACCGGCCCAGCTTCCTGGCATGAGCACTGACTGGCAGGGTCTCACCGCCCCCAACAGTCCATCCTCAGCCTGGCATTGAGGGTGCCCTGCCTCTGCCCAGCTTTCATCCTGAGCTCCCTGGTCCATGAGTGCCTACCCTCCTCCAGCTGGGGAGGGAAGCCCCACGTGGAGCCCCCTCCCGTGATGGGATTTTTCTGGCTGCTGAGCGGGGCCTGGGGCCGCAGTGCGTGCTCAAAGGCTGCCTCTGCCATGTGGGCCTCGGGCCTCGGAGTCCTGACAGACTGGGGGTCTCGCTGCAGAGGACACCCACCGAGCTCCCGATTCTGTCTCCAGTCCCATCCATCCCACTTCTATAGGCGAGAGCTCTCGCCCCCTTCCCACAGCCTCCAGTCACGGAGCAGAGGGACTGCTGGCCTTGACTCATGTTCCACTTGTCCTGTGACCTTGAGAAGGTGACACTTCTGCACCTGTAAGACGCAGATGACAGCACCGTCCCCATAAGGTGCTGTGACGTGCCGCTACTTTAAGACAAGGGTGGGGACTTTTGTTTGGCCACAGGCCATTTGGATATTTGTGTCACCATTGGAAAGCCATGCTGGTGGAACATTTAATTAACTCAATGTGATGGCTGGAACGGCTTCTCTTGGGTGATGCGTGCCATGCTAGCTGGTTTTCTGTGGCCGGAGGGAGGGGGACAGGCCTTCCATTCCCCCATCCGCCACCCCGCAGGCTTGGAAGCCCCGAGCTGCTGGGAGTCAGCGCACTCAGGGTAGCGAGTTTGGCTTGATGCACAGGCCGGGGGCTGGACGTCTCCCCACCTCAGCTTCGAAACAAGGCCCACCATAAACACTCAATCAAGGCCTGCTGTCCTGACTCCTCAAGGTTAAGTTGAACTTCCTTTGGTGCACCATCTCCTTTCCCGGGGACTGCTCTCTGCTGGCAAAATGTGCAAACGGCGGGGCAGTCTGCCTTGCTCATCCATTCCCATGAGGCATTCTGGTGGCACTGCTCAGAGACGTTTCTTATGGCAGTCCCGCCTTCCAACCTCTTGTTCCTGTCCTGCTGCGGCTTGTCTTGCCCTCGGTAGCCAGACTCCTTCCCCTCCACGCAGGAAGGATCCCAGCCACCAGCAGCATCATTGGGGAGGGCAGTTCCCAGCGCTGGGAGGAGCGAAGGCAGGGAGCCCATCCGTCTTCACGCCAGCAAGGACAGCCTCTGCCTGGGCACAAGGGCCCTGCACAGCTCCACCAGAGGTGCTGGCACCGGGCAGAGTGGGGAGACGTCCTGGAGTGGCTCTGAAGCTGGGCCTCGGGCAGGGCCACAGAGCAGGCAGGTGGCAGAGAAAAGGTGTGGCCGGCCTTACGTGGGGGGCTGAGTGGGGACAGGTGCGGAGCTACCAGCCCTGAGACCACAGGTGTGTGTGGGCGTGGGGAGCAGGCAGGGAAGGACCCCCGGAGTTAAGTGTCATGGCCATAGCGGGGTATGGCAGGGGCCTGGGTGGGGCTCATCAGTGAGGGGACGGGGACACACCGAGAGGAGCAAGGGGACCGGCGGGAGGCAGAAAATGACATGGCACAACTCGGAGTAAGACTCTTTATTGCCCACCCAGGAGCCCACAAGACTGTGGAGCAGGGTCGTGTGGGCGGCACAGACCCTCTCTGATTGACCACTGGAGGGCAAGTTGTGGTCAGGAGGCAGGAACAGCCCCTGTGTCTGCTCCAGGGCCCATCTGGGACGCACGTGCCTCTGGTCTCCAGGGCACATGCCAGCTCCACTCACCTGGCTGGAGGAGCCCAGGTCCCAAGTTCAGGAGCGGCACGGGGAGAGCAGGGAGAAACGGCTGCTGGGGCTGGCAGACACCAGGACAGGCAGACACAAATTACCCCAGTGCAGCTGCTGGCAAACAGCTAGGTGGCAGAGGCAGGTGGCATCCGGCCCCTGGTGACCATTCCAGAGGCCAACGCTGAAAGCCCCACCCATGGCTCCGGGCGCCCATCTCTCGGGCCTGCCAGCACCATCTTGTCTGTCTGGTGGGCCCAGTGACCTTCCCTCACCCACGGCACGGGGCCCAAGGCTGACACCTGCCATGCCAGGCGGGCTGAGGCAGGAGGAGCCCGGCCAGAAGCTGCTCCACAAACAGGAAGCTAAGACCTGTTTCCAACAGGAACAATGGGGCTAACTCGAGGGCAGGGGTCAGAGGTCCCGGAGGAAGGGGAGACTCAACAAGCAAACATCCCCACCCCATGCTCTTCCCAGCCCCCCGCCCGCCCCACCTCGGCCAGAGTCCCCGGCCCAAACCAGTAGGCCCCTGTGGCGTTCGCAGGCGAGAAGTGGGGGTCCAGCCGTCCAGGGCTGGGGCTCCAGCTGCGGGCAGGCCGTCACCGCAGGTGAAGGACCAGGCTGACGGTGAGGATGATGCCCAGGAGGAGGACGAAGGGCAGCCAGGTCTTCACGAAGGCGCCCACGCTGCAGGGGTGGGGAGGGACGCACGGGCAGAGTGGGCGTGCTGTCCAACTGCTCCCAGCGGGACCGCTTCCCAACTCTGAGCCTGGGCTGGGCGCAGCACCCTTCGGCTGGTGGGAGACAGCTCCTCTAAAGGCCTCCCGGGACTGAGCAGGGCCCAGGAGCTCTCCAGGGCGGGCAGCCCGAGGAAGCCGTGAGGGTGAGTGAGCTGGTGCTGTGCTGGCTCCCCAGTCGGGGCCCGGCGTGCCACAAGGATGGGCCCCACAGCTGCCCTCTCGCCGCCTTTCCCCGCGAACGGAGACCACTGCCTTTGGCCTGCCTGGCTCCGGCTCGCAGAGCCCCCCGGGCCACCTTGGGTCCTGGAAAGGTATTCTAGAGGTCAAGGGCCTCGTCCTCGCGGGCCCAGCTGTTCATGTCACTGGAGCCACGGCTCGGTACCCCGGCTCTCTGAAGGGCGGGGACCATTGCCCGTGTGACAGGGGACAGCTGCAGCTCCCGGTGGCCATGCCAGGTACCCACGAGCTCACCGTCAACAAGGGACAGCGCTACTTGCCATCAGCAGAGCCCCCCGCCACCCCTTCCTCCAGGACCCCCGCTCATTATTTTGGAACGTTCCTGGCTGCGCCTGGCCCCTGCTTCCTCCCTGCTGGCTGAGGAGGGGCCCCCATGGGTGGCAGCAGAGGGCAGGTGGGAGCTCACCTGACGTACTTCCCGTAGAGCAGGCAGAAGAAGCAGAGCGTCACCATGTTCCAGCTGGTGCTGTTGTAGCGCATCAGGTTCAGGGCCAGCGCCACATGGGAGTGGCAGTTGTCACAGCAGAGGTTGTGCTGGAGGTGCAGGGGCAGGTGCAGGGGCAGGGGCTCAGGCCGGGCGGCAGCGGGGCCTCAGGGGAGCCGCCTGCTGTGCGCCCCACCTACCATGCGGTGCTTGTACTCCTCGGAGGCGTCGTGCACGGCCGTGTCCCAGGCATTGGGTCCGCTGGCATACACCCGAGCAGGGTCCAGTTTCCAGTACCTGAGGGGGGCGGGGGGAGGGGCTGGGCC